>RJWM01015722.1:0-47168 GCA_004363535.1 Dasyprocta punctata | reverse complement strand
AAAAGAAACATGAAAAGGTAAGAAAAAGTCCTAGAGATAACTGTGGGATTCAATGGATGAAGAAACATGAAAAGGTAAGAAAAAGTCCTAGAGATAACTGTGGGATTCAATGGATGAATAGTCAATTGAGCAATTGAATACACAGAGACTATTTATAGGGTGAAGAAACCTATCCCGGAAAAGAGTATTTATGTTTTATGAATATGTTTTATCAAATTATGGGCAGACATACTGGTTATGAGCAGGCATTATGTGAAAGAATGATGATTTATATTCTTAAAAAAACTGAAATTGAAAGGAATTTGAAGTTTCACTTTTGGATAAACTGGGAAAAAGCAGAAATCTCTAAACTTTGATAAGAACACATAAAAAGAAAAGATTAAAATATTGAGCATTCAAACTCTTGAGAATAGAAACCAGAACTTCTCACTGGTATCAATTTCAAAAATAGAAAAAAGGTAATTTTCGAAAAGGACATTATCATTTTATGAGCATAAAATTATCTAAACAAAGCTGGACTAATTTAAAAACTATTAAGAGTATGTTCTCAACTTTAAATTCTAAAATAATATATAAAGTGATCAATCTGCAAACTAGTTTACAACTGCAAACACACTACAGAATATCAGACTAAAGTATTAAATCCTCCTTAAAATTTGCACATTTCACAGTAAATGTTCCTGAGTTTATTTTTAGTTTGAAAATTTTATTCAGCTCTCACATAGACTTGCTATTCTCCCATATGTGGCAAATGAAAAATTCTACACTGTCTTCAGGGAGAGAATAAGCAGACATTCAACATGAGTCTAATTATCAGAATGTGCTTTAAGGGTAAAGATAAAATGTAGCAAGTGTAATATTGTGTTGAGGTGGTGCATATAATCACCATCCCCAAAGGCAAGTAACAAAGCATTATTCATATAAATTTGAATCTAATCTCTCACTTAATAGCTGTGAGACTCTGAGCAAGTCACTTACCATTTTTAATTCTAATTTTCATTTCTGTAAAAACTAGAATAATAGCTATAGATTACCAAGCACTGTGCAAAGGGTGTGCACTGCACAACACAAAATAGTGTCAAGTATATCCTGGCACACATTATATGTGAGGTCCTGATCTAAATGCTTTGCATATTAACTCATTTACTACTCCTAGCGACCTATAAGGCAGGTACTATTATTAATGTCACAGATGGAGCACTGAGGTTCAGGGATGTTAAATAACTCTTAATATTGGGTCTAAAGAGTCATTAGTCAGACATTAACTTTTAATATTGGGGGTGAAGAGTCATTATTCCCCTACAGTAATGGAAATGACATTTAAAAATTGAAAAAATGCAAAATTAATTTTTATATTTCAGTGGTATCTATGCTTCGCAAATCAGATGTTATATCAGTTGTTGGGAGAGCATTATTATAATTAGCTATTTTGATGCAAAAGAATCTCTACTGAGTGCCTCTATTTTCTTCAGCAGAGCAACTATTTCACTTGTAAAGTATACAGGCAGTTAATTGTGACAAACTATCCTTGTAGATAGTAAACTAAAAGCATTCTACTCTACCATTAATGTAATTAATGTCAACTGTATTTATTCTTACATTAATTAATTCTACTCTTCCAGGTCCTGAAATTCCTTCATTCTGATAAACATCAATCAAAATAATACATCATGAGTGTTGAAAAAATAGAGTTGTTTCTATGTAAATAAATCATACTTGTTAAAAACAAACTGAATTGATTTTTTAAAAGATGTTGAATTTTGTATGAATGAGGCAAAAACAAAAGTCTAGAAGAATAAGTCTAATCAATAACTCTAATCTGATAAAAGGAAAGAGCAATTAAATTACTTTTAAATATTTTATGTTTCATCATGAAGTTTAAATTAATTGAGAATTATTATAGAAAGTCCATCTTTAATTGACTTGTTCAATTAAAATGTTCATGTTCAAATTTCATAAAAAATACTAGATTTTTTTTTATACGCTTTGTTGTTACCATCTGCTGTCATGGCTCATACATTGTGTTAACTTGAGAAGCATAGAAGTTTAACTAAGAGACTGAGCAGGAAGCCAGAATTCTTACTTTGTGTATATCCTCATGCTCTACTAGAGTAGAGCACAGAGACTTTGTGAGAGCTACACCCACCCTGGAGTGGGGGTTGCCTGTGTACAGTATAAGCGAGGAAAAGAGGTTGCTCTCCCCGCTTTGATTCTGGCTGCTTTTGCTGGCTGCTGCCTTGAACTGTTGCCCCAGTGCCATGCCACCCTGCCTTGGAGCCAGCTGATTACGGTCTGAAGCCTCCACAAACAGTGAGCTAAATAAACCTTTCCTTCCTTCATTTTGGGTGTCAGGTGTTTTGTCCTATCAAGGAGAGGAAAATAACCAAGACATCTACTAACCTTAATTTTATTCTATAGTAGTGGCCCTGAATGTATTTTTTTTCAAAAGTTGGAGAACAATGTGAATTTCAAAGATTCTTGTGCAATCTATAAAACATTCTATCTGTCATCTATCTATAGCTTCAGTGATATGTTTATTACTATGAAAAGTTTTGTGAAGTTCCTCTTATATTTGTTTTAGAAATCACTTTTGAAGTCATAGAAAACTACATTTTTAATTATATTAGGGGCATTCAAAGTTTTTTATCTTAAAGATACATACCAATCTGGAGACCACTTTTCATACTCATGTTTTACAAATCTAAATACAGATAATTAGATCTGGCTCCAAATGCCCAGACAACCAGTAAGTGAAAATCTACTGCAGCTTCTGTAAAAAATTCTATTTTCCATATGTAAAACATGTCAAGGTGAATATTTTGTAGAGATAACATTTACTTAATGTTATTGTTTAAAACACATCACATTTTCTTATGTTACTCCAACTAATTGACTTTCTTATTATTAAATATATTCAATCTTTATTGTATCTTAGAAAAAATATCCATTTCAAGTGCACATTAAGATTTTCCCTTGAAGATAGCTTCAGTTTACAGAGATATTAACCAGAGACATGTCCTGCATAGTCCTTGTCATATTGAGAGATTTTGCTGATTTATATGGAAGGAATATTCTTGTTTTCATAGTCTAGATACTTCTGTTCATCTTTAAGTCAAACTTCAAGGACATACTTCAATAAAAGCCTGCTTCACACCATGCACCAACAGACTTCTATACTGAGCATGGAGAAATTACATATCCTTAACTATCCAGAATGGTACCCATTTCTCTATGACTAAATGTTAATTATCATTTTTGAAAGCTTTGATTGAAGTATAAGCTAAAAATATAAAAAGATGCATCTTGGACTCCATAGATTTGTCTTTTTGTTTGTTTGTTTTTTTCAGCAAAATGTTGTGACAAAAATATAGTGTGTGTCCTGATCTGTGCACATAAGACCTACAGTGTATAATAAATGGGAATTGCATGGTGATTCTGGCTTGATCTTGGTTGAAAGTAACAAAACACAATTTTGGCTTACGCAGAAATAATATATATTGGAGAATCATGCTCAGGAATGAAATGGGAGTTAAGGCATGTGATACATGCTCAAGATTACCATGATAACAATCTGGTTATGATTTCATATACATACTCTTGCTATTCCCCACATATTTTAATTTTACTAGTCTTGCCTGACATCGAATGCAAACAACACCTTAATAACATTTCAAATTTGTATTTAATTTCATTCCATTTTCAATTTGTACAGGAAGGGATTTGATTTTCAAAATGGAGCTCATTTATTTGCTTTTATTAATTGGAAGGCATCAATTGGAAAGGAATATGTGACTGACATAGACTTAGTCTCCAACTAACATTTATGGAATAGAAGACCCTTTGCAAATAAGAAGGATATCTGTGTGCTTAAAATAAAGAAAATTTGGTAGTAACTAGGCCTCATTCTTTGGAAATTTTGGTGCAGTAGGGAATTTACCAACATATGATGGAAACTAAAATGTTAAATAGTTCCAACTTCAAATTTTTTTTCTTACTCTTGAATTTGAAAGGGCCATATGTAAATTTAACAAATCTCTTTCTTTTTCTGGCAAGGATCTAGATATGAAGTTTAATGTATAAAAATAAGGGCCACAACCAGATAAAAAAATGTAAATTAAAAATACATGAAACAAAAACACTTTTAATAGAAAAGTAGAAGCAAGAAAGTGGTTAAATATCATTTTCTCTTTGAAAAAAAAGGAAAACATCAGATTGCAACTTGGATCCACTGGAAACATCCAGAAACTCTGAATTTGTAGATAGATAAATTTTTGAAACTTAGGGCCACTGCCTATGTTATATTGGGAGTCAAACCCAGAGGCATTCTGAGGTATATCCAGGGCTATTTTTCATTTTGTGACAGGGTCTCATTAAGTTGCCCAGATATGCCCTGAACCTGGGGATCCCCATGCTGCAGTCTGTCTCAGTCCTTGGGTTACAGAGGTGAATCACAACCTAGTCTCTAAAGAAAAAATTATATAATATGTGCTTTTTATTACTTATGTTGTTAAAACTGATCTGACAATAACAAAAAGATATGAGGTACAAGTATAAAAATATTATTGAAAAGTACTTACATTTTTTGGCGAAGTGTCACGGCATTAATTTGAATGCATTGTGATTATTTAAGGATGCATATGCTAATTTATAAATCAACTATTAAATATAATATGGAGAAGTACATCCAAATATCAAATAAAGAAAAATGGAAAAAAATTGAAATTCATCTTTCATTGTTATAGCTGTTATGCTGTTGAGTGAAAGAATCTTTCTATAGTACAATTTTCCGTGGGGATAAATCTGTATTGAGCCTCAAACCTCCCTACTTGTTCTTCTGAATGTATCAAATTGCATGAGCAGACCACCCCCTGGTTCTCAGCCATTTCTCTAGATGGCCATGTCAACAACTAAAAAGACCAAAATTGCCTGACCATAGCATAACTATCATGCAACTGCTTATTCTGTATAGTAAAGTAACAAGCTTGCTTTCTGTATGTTAAAATGTAGTTGATTCTTTAGCCCAGAATCTTTAGCATTTTTTAAAGGTCTAGTTTGTGACTTTTTTTTTTTTTAAAGTGTGGCTTAAAAGATCAGGGTAGTAAGAATCATAACCATGTTGAAGAATTCAAAGTAATACAAAACTCATTTTAACTCAAAAATAAGGAACAGTCTGAAAGTTGAAATTAACAGAGTTGCCTCCATTTCTGAAGAAAGAAATGCCCTTCTATGAAATTGTGAAAGGAAGAAAAAGAGAGAATGAAAGAGGAAGGGAGAAGAAAAATGAAAATGATGTAAGAAAAATGGATAGGGAACAGGAGGAGAAGAGAAACATCTTCATATATATTATTAAAACACATGAAGTAATAAATTATTACTATGTAGAATGAATAGGTGAAAGAATAAGTATAATAGTTAAGTTACTAAGAGATGAATCACAGAATAATTAAAACAGATGATTGTAAGTTTTTCTTTTTCTGTAGTACCAGAAATTGAACTCAGGACCTCACGTTTGCCAGGCAGGTGCTGTGCTCCTTGGCTTAAATTAGAAATAAGTCTTATGCTAACTAATCAGTAATTGTATGGATTTCATAAAGAAGTTATTCTGATGTAGACATGAAATGTAAATTATATTGGAGGGTTGCCTATAAGAGTCTAGGCTTTCCAAACAGATTGAACAAACTACAAAAGAAAAAAGTGAGTAGAAAATCAGTTTCACTTTAAGCTGAGAAAACACATTGGGTGAATTAAAGATAATATCCACTCATTGGGAAAATTTAGATGCCGACAGAACATTTCTGCTTTCTGTGGTAAAAAAAACTCGAGAAATACAAAGTCATAAATTACAGTGTACCTATAAGAAAATAAATTCTCAATTAAAATGAACCAATTTAACAAGAAGAGATTAGCAGCTGTTGTTTCATCAAACTCATCAAAGACAAACTAAAAGGTCTTAACAGAGAAAGATTGATTATCTGTTTATAAACAGATTGAGTATTTGGTGGTATTATAGAGAGAGTTTCCCAATAAAGTCTTGCTAATGATAAGACTCTGAAGGAATAGTTCACTGCACATTATCTAATTAATCTGTCCCATGCTCTGGGAAGATCAATTTAGATAAGATTTTCATTTCAGAGTGAGAAATTGCAGTACAGAAAATAATTGATAGTCTTATGCCGTCAATTAGAGCTCAGTGAAAACATGATTCTAACCAATACCTCCCCAGGGCTGGTCTCAGCCAAAGCAACATAAGCAATTATCTATCCCTGTTGTCTTGGGACCATTGAGGAAAACTACAAATACTTCCTATTGGAAATGCTCAAAGGGTCATGATATGTTCTTTTGGGTCAACATGACTCTGATGATTAAAGGAAACTAATGTAAAAATTTCCTACAAAATTAAGGTACTACTAAATTTTTGTTAGTTACAGCAGTAAGACCTTCTCTTTGTTACTTTCCAAGGCTAGGAAAATGGAGACATGAGTTTAAGAATATTTACTTAGATGTATTAGAAGGACATGTGCAAAGCTTCTCAATGGAGCATCAAAAGGGCATTAAAGCATTAGTCATGCTAAGGAATAAAGTGAAGAATTAAAAGTTGCAAATGACACAGTTAAGTAAAAAAATATGGTGATCAAAAGTACATAAAATTTCAACCATGTGTAGCTACTCTTATGATATGTCTTTCTCACCAAGTTATTTTATTATTTATTATTTATATGTTTTTACACTAGATTATTATTTTTAACATAAAGATATCTCATTAATTAATAAATTTTTAATTTTTTTCTGATTAAGCATTCTGATAATATGAAATACATACAAGGGCCTCATACTTAAGAATCCTGAACACTCCAGAGTCCTCTATTATTTATCTTTATGCTTTTATCCCAGAACATTGATAGAAATGATCAAATAATTTTAATTAATCTTATAAAATGATAAATTTATTCAATTTTTTGCAGAATAGGATAATCTTTGTTTCATGTTCAATTCATAAAATAATAAAATTATAGAAATGTTCAGAGATCATACTGACAGTTACAGTAGTAAATGAATATTCAAGTATTCACAAAATTAAATACATGTTGCTAGTTAGTGTATGTGTCACTAGATGCTGCATACTGAGGGACCAGACAGTGACTTTCACACTAAAACTCTACATAAATATTTTCTGAATAAGTGAATGTTTGAAACAGTATTGCCTTGATAATCTGCTACACGGTATCAAGAGACTCTGTTGATTTTAACTTGTTTTCTCATGTGTCCTAAAGGCAAAATTCTTGCTTTCCCTTCCTCAAATATTTTCCTCACAATCAAGTGGAATAGGAAACATTTCCATTTTGACACAAAAGGCAATATCTGTATGTATTGTTTCATTCAAATACATATGCCATCTTGTATAAGGCTGTCATTAAAATATAGAAGATAACTGAATCTTGCAAATTTTGTTTCCTTTCTGTTCCTTCAAATTTTGGTTTATTCAGAGCATTCAAAAACTCAAGAACTCCTAAAACTGTAGGTAAGTTTTACATTTGGTTCCTACAAATGCTACTTCTCTCTTAAAGGTTTGATGAAAGATCTGCTCAGTTTTGTTTGATTCGAACTGTTAACCAACTAGATAGATATGGTTATTTATATTCAGATTTGAATTAATAATAATTCTAAATGCTATTTCTCAGTCACAGTTTCTCTCTCATACTTCCAATATTTCATGGACTAGGATACTGTATTAAATATCATTGCTTAAAAATTTCTAGTAAACATTATTGAACTACACTGCACAGTATCATATGTGGAAGGTTAAAGTGAGAAAATTGGTGATCTTTTCAGATGAGAAAAATATTGAATTTTTGTTTTTGGTATAAGAAATGCATTTTCTTTAAATTCATGTAATTACTGACTACTGTAACTGACTTCTGTAATCATAAAAAGAAATAAAAAAGAAAAAAGAAGATAATTGATGGAGCACTGTTTCCTTCTTTCAGATATCAGAGCAATTTTAATATTACTAAATATCATCACCTTATGGTACATGCTAATATACTAGCAAGAGACATACATCATTAAGGAAAAGGTGACTGTATTTGAATTCAATAAATCAAAGATATGTTCAAAGGATTCAGAAAGAAGAAAAAATGAAATGTCACAATGCAAATACATTATTTCAACACACATAAACTATGAAAAATTAGCAGCCAGTGAATACAAATAACTCAAAGTATAAAAATAATTTTAAATGATGCAAAGTGTTCAGTATGAAAGGTATGCAAAAGTTTTGAGTTCATGACTAAAAATTTCCAATTGTAAAGGAAAGTAAATCCTAATTAAATATTTTAGGTGCTATTATGAAAGGAGGAGGCAAACTTTCTCTTTTTTTGTTGGGTCTTTCACTAGTTTTGGTGTCAGGGTAATACTTGCCTTCAGGAATGAGTTAGGAATATTGCTTCACTTTCAATTTCATTAAAGAGTTTGAGGAGTGTTGGCATTAAATCTCTAAATTTCTTGTAGAATTCAGCAGTGAATCCATCGGCACCTGCACTTTTTTTTGTTAGTAATTTTTAAATTACATTTTCAATTTAATTAACTGATAATGGATTACTCAGAATTTTTATATCTTTTTGATTCAACTTTGGTAATTCATACATTTCTAGGGATATGTCTATTTCTTCTGTGTTTTCCATCCTATGAGAGTAAAGATTTTTGAAAAAGGCATTGATGATCTTCTGATTCTCCTTTACAGTTCCTGTAATGTTACTTCTAAATTGTGACACTCATCTGAAATAGTAGTGATCCAAGTTGAGTTTGATAAGCATAAATTACAAATAAAGACAGAATAGTTCTTTTTTTCAACTATATATTCTATGAACATTGCCTAAAATCATATTAACTTTCATCCTAACTTCATTTTACAATTATTCCATACTGTGTGTGTGTTCAGTGAAATAATCTGATCAATTTTCACAGATAACAACATTATTAAGCACTGAATTCAGTCTATACTTAGTCTTCAGTTCTACCACCTCTCTTCCCATACATCATGGAACAATGCTGTCCTCATTGTTATGGTTGTTATCTAAAATGTCTCCACAAAGTCTCATATGTTAAGAGGTGATTGGGTCATGGGAGTGATATTATATTCATCGACTTATTAATCTAATGATGAATTAATAACAGAATGTTCTGTTAAGAAATGGCACCTAGTTGAAAGAGGTGGGTCACTGGGGTCATTACCTGAAATGGTGTTCTTTTGTTCCTGGCTCCTTCCTGCTCCCTCTCGGCTTCCCAACTGGCATAGATTGAGTAATGTTCTGTTGTGATGGGCTGTTCCTCTTGTGGACTGAACCCTCTGAAACTATAGGCCCAAATAAACATTTCATCTTTAAGTTATATGTCATGGGTTTTGTCCCAGCAATAGAAAAGATGACTACTGAACTTGGTTCTCAGTAATAAATATTTTTAGGTTGCCCCCAAAGCACTAAACCCTCCAGTATTCTAGTAGCAGTTTCTTCTTTAGGTTTGTTTCATTTCAGAAAAATTGAACGTGGGCAGCATGTAGCCTAAGTTAAGTGAGATTGCATGTTTGTAAGTAAGCATGTGGCAGTGACTCAGTTTGTTTTCTTTGTAATTCTCTCCTCTTCCTAGTTAATGTGGGTACTTATGTGATTGTGAGGAATGAATTGCATCCCTTATGCTATCATGAGGGAAACATAGAATAGAGAGAATTAGCAAGAAACAGAGCTCTGAACTCTCATTAAATTATATGCAAAGTTTATCTTTACATTGGGCCTTTAAATAAATGAAAAAAATTCTTCTCACCATTATAAAAAATAGAGTTGTTTCATTTTGATTATGAACAAAAATGTCCTATCTAATAACAGAATTCAATAAGTAATTTTACATATCACAGATCTTAATAGAAAGAGTTGCTATTAAGAAGGGACAATAAAGTGGGTATCCTAGGTTTAAAATATTGGTAATATTTGCTCTTCCTTTTTTTTCTCAAATTATGGTCTATTATTCCCTGATTAGCAGAGCTTATGCTGAAAAGGCTAGAACATCCAGATATTTGGCAGGAGAATTTCTGTGTGCTCCAATCTACAGTTTCCTTCTTGGGGTTTTGTGGTGTTTCTGATCTGTCTGGGAATGAAGGTTTACAGAAAAGTTAGCCATTCTGCAATCAGAAAGAGAAGGAAGCTTTGCTAGAAGCCCTTTTTGATTATGATCAAAAATCCACATCGACTGAGAATAAGATCATATATGTGAATGAGAACTCAAAAAGCCAGATCTCTATCCTAGACAGTTGATATGACAAGAAGGAAGCAGATGAAACAGAAATGAAATACGAAATCCAGTTGCAGAGTCCATATGCTAATCATTCACCCTCTCAATGTGAAAGTGTGTATGACTCTTTTAAGCAGATGAATTTTGGCTCAGCCTAGTGGAGAGTAGATTAGCCTTACCTCACTTATGATGTGCCTTTAAACTGTGCAAAGTATCAGAAGTCCACCTGAGCCTAGATACTAGGCAATGTGGACTACCTGCAGTGAGATCACCTGCAGACAAAATTTCCAAGGCTATGCCCTATGTTCAGACTATAAGAAACGTTTCTGGCTTTCATTGTAACATATAAAAGAAAACTGGCCAAAGAACCATGTGTTTTAAAGGAGCTGTTTATTATGAAGCCTCAACCTGATTTTTATCACCCCATTTTTGCTCAAATAACACAGACACCTTAGCCCCTCATTCTCAGCAACAGAACACATGCAGAAGCAACTACACTCAAATTTTCATTTACTCATCTGTAATCAAACTTTTAATCAATTTCAACTAACAGATACAGCTTGTCCAAGTCATTTTGAATCTTTATGCATGACCGACATTTAAACATTCCCTTCTCATTGCATTTTCCTTGTGAATCTGTTTCTGAAAAGTCAGTAAATTTCCATTATAGTACAAGATAACTATAAAATGACAAAAGGATTAGCAATTCACATAACTCAGCCCAGGCCCAACTTTTATTCAATGATTAGTGCTGGGACATAGAGTTTGAAGGATAATGTATATTCAACTCACAGCAAGAGAAACTAAGGACAAATCATTAAGTAAATTATCAGATTGAATATGCAGAGTACAACACAAGGGCATTCATTGTGGTGTTTGCAAGAGAACTATGTACTTGCTCTCAGATGTTCTGGATGAGCAACTCCTAGAAGTCGAGGATAAAAGTAATGCATATGCCTTGGGTCACACCTAGTTTTGTCGTCTATAAATCACACCTTTTGAAATCTTCCTCCCTGATGGCTCATTATTTGTGATAATCCCCAAAGATGAAGCGTTTTGTCATCATAAAATACTACTATGTGCAGAGTCTGTTGTCGGTTAAAAAAAAAAATTCAAAATCAAGTATCATGGGAAACTTACCTAATAACCTCATAGAGTAGAAACATGGATTAAACTAAGCATGTTGTATTTAGGAATTCAAATATGACTCTAAAAAAGCCTATAGGATAGCAGTAGAGTAAACTGTAGCAGTAGAGTAAATTGATAATATCCAATTAAAGTCATATGCTGTCTTTGAAACTAAATGGTGAACAGCAGTGAAAAGCAATTTTTTAAATTATAGCATGTTGCAACAAAGCACCGCCTTTAATACATTATTTAAGAACAACATAAAAATATGATAGACTCCTTGGCAAAAACAAGAAAAATTATTTTGACTTATCTTTGTCATCAAGTGACACAATTAGACCTTCCTTTCTTTCTTCATGTAAAATTTCACTTGAGAGATAAATGGTACAGGAAAACATCTACATTTGATTTTTCAAAAGTTATCATAGCAATGTCCTACATGGATCTACCAGCAGAGCCAGAAACTAGCCACAGGAGTCCTGATTACAAGGTTAGAATTTGTTTCCATTAGCAGTATTAAATGTCATGGTGAGATACAGCAAAGACACACACACACTCACACACACACACACACACACACACACACACACACACACTAATTTGAAGGAGATTCTGCACCAGACATGTGTGAATATGTTCATTGAGAAGTGGCAAGTTGCTATATGGAAACCAGGCATTTTTATTTAGAAAGACTGCTACTCTCAGAAAATTTGGGAATGGGCCTCTGAATATCTCACTTGACTTGAATTTCATATATTCATCAGTACAGATTAGAGACAATATCAGGGCATGAGGAACAGTGGACTCAGTGCTACTGAAACTGTAGAACATCTGATTGGGAAAGAGATCTCAAAACTTTAAGCTCATACAAATAAAATAACTAAAATCTTTGTGCTCAATGACAAAATTTATCAGGCCAAGGGAACTATTTTCCACTTAAGTAGGAATGAGGCTTCTGAATTTATTAGAAGTGGGGAATCTGCAACAGATATACTTTGGAACATTGTAGACTGAAGGTTTCCTGGAAAATAGTTGATATTTTTAAGATTATTTTTCCAAATTTCCTGACAAACTATTCAAGATATTCAAAGATATTGGTGGTGAGAAATCATTCCCCTTTTAGAGAGAGGAAATAAGAGATGTTGAGTATACATATTTTGATGATTAATTTTATGTGTAAACTTGATTTGGACACACAGTGCCCAGATATTTGAACAAATGTTATTTTAGGTGTTTCTATGATGGTGCTTTTGGGTAAAATAAACATTTAAATCTCCAGACTAAGTAAGAAACATTGCCCTCCATAATGTGAATAAGACTCAACCAATCAATTAAAGATTTGAAAAAGAACAAAATGTCTGATCTTTATAAAAGTAGGACCTTCTGCCTACCTACTTTCAAATCAACACATTAACATTTTCTTTGTTCCAGATTAGAATTTTTGCCCTGTCTTCTAAACATATGGGTCTCTGAGATGGAGCTACACCAACTTTCTTTGATCTCCAACTACCTAATTATTATACAGATCTCAGGACTTTCCAGCATCTATAATTTCATGATTCAATTCTTATAAAGCAGATATTCTTTATTTAATGTCCTGCTAGTTTAACAACAGTTCAGACAGAAAACCCGCTCCTTGGACTTACTACTAGTTTTTATTTGTATTTTTTAACAGTTATTTGCATTTTGTTTTTTGATCCTCAATGTCTTTTTTTGTATAGTACACCTTATTTATAGAGTACTATAATTTTACTGATTGTATTGAAGTTTTATGTTGTTACACATTACATCATCAAGTTGGAGCTTCCTTTGTTTCTTTATTCTGAATGCTGTAAAGTGCATATTATATAGAATTCCTCATTTAGCAACCAATTCACTTAAGGAAAGGAACTCGGTCATTAAATGAGGATCTTTTTTTTAACTTCTAGCTTTATAGAAGTTCTTTCCTAAGTTTGTATTACTTTTATTGCTGTTGATACTACTATGTAATGAATATATTACAGTTAATAATATTAAAATGGGAAGATTGAATGAGGCTGTGCTCTTCTGTCATTGGAAAAAGTTACAAAATTTTCAGAACTTTAATTACATGACATGGTATAAGCTAACTGAACCTCCTCAGGAAGATTGTTACCCAAATGAGAATGTGATTGTCTGGTTCTTAAATCCAATCTTCTTAGCAATATTTTTAAAAAATTCAATTCTTGTTACTTTCAAACAGTCTAAAACCTGTGTAGCTTGCCTCAGAATTCTAACAAACTTAGCAAAACAAGCTGGTGTTTGTGGAGTTTCCTTCCACTTTATTCTGTGACTGTGTAGAAAAAGCTTTTTAGAAGGGAGAAGAAATTGCATGATGAAGAAACAGATATTGTGGACAGCCAATTTAAAAAAAAAGAAAAAGCCTTTCAAGTTAACACAATTGGTTTCCTAAAATCAAGGAAAAAGAGGGTGGGAAAATATAACAAACTTAGAAAGCTGGGAAGCTAAGGCTTGTTTATGAGCAAGGCATAATTTTAATACAAGGTTATTGTAGTCGAATCTGTTGTTTGTGCAGGACTATTACGACCCCTCCCAACCCATGTGGATTTGGTGGGTTGCCAGCCCAAATGTTTTCCCTCTGGATGCAATAATTGTCCAGCAATGGACATAAGACTTCTTTATGCCTCCTTCCACAATGCTTTATATTTAGAGTTGGAATGACAGATACTCTTTTTCTTGTTCAGTGGAGAACATTCAGTTTTAAAAGTCTTCAGCTGTCAGTGGGCACACTACACCCACCGCATTCCTCATTCTGGCTAGAGAAAAGAAAATGGCCAACATGTAAACAAGAGTCTGAACAAACAAAGACACTCAAGTCCCTTGAGTCCGTCTTGTCAGTTTCATCTCTGGACTTTTTAGCACTCATAATCACTATCTGACCAGAAAAATAAAAAACCCAGCCACTATCTTAATTGAAAAATATATTAGCTACAAGTGTGTACTGCATTCATTTTTTAAACGTAATTTTTAGAGGAAATAATGATGTATCATTTATAAAACATTATCTTCAAATGGGCAGGAAGAGCTCAAGTTCATAGAAAAATGCCAATATCTCTACCTTTTTAAGTGTAAAGATTCATGGAACAACGTTTATGAAATATTTAGCAATGAAGGGCAATTCAATAATTGAAATCTGGGTTATTACCCAAATAATTCTATAACAATTTCATAAGGGAGATTTCATTGAAAATACAAGAATGAGAATATATAAAATCAGCAACCTTCATACACTTGAATTAGTTACTGAAGTTACTTTCAATAACAATTTCGAAATTGAAATTGTTGTCTTCTCTTACTGGGACAAAGGTCTCAAACTGTATTTTTGACTAGTACATCTACATGGTAACTTGAGGCATAAAAGTTACTTGGATGCACAGATGTAGATTTTGTATAATTCTAGGTTATTCAGAGCAGGTAATATATATGCAAATCATCAAGCCATATGCTGTCTTTTTTTTTATCCCTTACATTGTATATAACTTGGAATGTAATTGAATATGGATACTGCAATCAGTCAGAGGAACGGAAGGGAAGGAATGTAAGGGGGCTAAAGGGAAATTACTCTGGGGTATACTTGCCTGCAGTATAATGATAATATACTGAATAATGATAATAAAAATAAAGAGAATTAATGCACTAGACAGCAGTTAAAATGAAGCTAACAGTGCAGGATTCTACAATTTACATTCTTTCTTAAACAATCCTTCATAAAATAGGCAAATGCTATTCTCATTATCCAAAGGTTAAACTGAATCATAAAAAGTCTCTAGCCTTTATCTTCAACTTCCTCTTATAGGTTTAATAAAAGGAAGGGTTCCTTTTCTAATGATGAGATATTTATAGATACCTTGAAAGATCATTTCATCTCAATATGCTGTCAGAACATTGATCAACAGAAATCTATTTTTTTTTCTAAAAACAGAGTATTCACATCCATAATTTCTCTTCTCCATAGGCTGAAAAATATTCCATTGTTTAAATTACCCAATTTATTTAACCTGAAAAGGGCTAGTTCTACAACAGGGAAGAACACCACTACGGTATGTTTCTTTGGGGAAAAAAAAGAGAGAGTTTTGCTTGAAATATGAGACTGAAATTTTTAGCAGGATATCTACTGCTACGTATGTTAGGTTGTTTTGTTTTGTTTGAGAAATAAACATTGTGTGTAGGCTCTGAGAAAATCTGACAATCATAAAACCATGCCAAGAAAATGGAAGGCTACTCATTAATTAGACATTTTCTTATCAGCTGTAACAGAACTCATGCAATAATAATAGTAATAGTTGCTATGGGGAAAGAAGCCAATGGGAAATACCAAACATAATTGTTCCCAAGTTCATGAGCACCTGGTCACTATACTTGTAATCAGTAACAAGGAGAGTTACTTTATGTTTCCCTAAGTTTCTGAGATGAATGAAAAACAAAAGAACCCAACTTGCTTTTAGTTGTGAGTGTCAGTGACATTGAATTTAATCTAGAAATATAAAAGGTTTTTAAGTTCTGTCCACTTTTGTACTACATTTATACTACATACAATATTAGTCTAAGTATGATATGCAGATTTTGCAGAGATTAACTCACATTGACAGTACTGGGATCTTAGTGTCAGTAACACACGAGGCTCAGAACCAATCATATGCAGAGAGGACAACTCTAAATAAAAAGTTTAAGTTTTATCTTGATTGGAAAGAGTGTATCTTCATCGTGCTTGTACTCAAACAAATTACCTCAAACATAATGGATTAAGTTAACACAAAAGTAACCCCCTTACAATTCTTAAACTCAACATTCTCAAATTAATATTTTAAAATATTTGTGTTTTTGCCAGAGAGTCCAGAGAAAAATCTCTTTCCTTACCTTTTCTGTATTCTACAGGCCAACTACATTATTTGGTTGGTAGCCCCATCCTCCATCTTTAAAGAACATAATTCCAACTTCTGGTTCCATTGTCTCATATCCCTTTTCAAACTTCATTGCTGTTCCCTCCTTATAAGTTGTGATTTCACTGGGCCAACTCGGATAATCCAGGGTAATTTTCTACTTCAAAATGTTCAACTTAATCACTTCTGCAGTGGTCTTTTTATTATGATAGATATATTATTTACTGCTTCTAGAGATATCTTTGGGGAGAACAAAAGAGCACAAGTACCACATTTCATGCTTATTGGGTAATTTTTACAGAAAAATTTCTCAATAAACATATTCATATGTTTTAATGCTTAAATTACCCACTACTGAGTTAGGATAAATATGAAGATGAGGGAAGAGAGAGAGAAGAAGGGGAAGTAAGAAGGACTAAGACCTGTCATGTATAGGTAGAAAACACTCACCATGAATGGAAACATTATATGTTATAAACATGAGCTAGGAATAATAATAATAATAACAAGAATATAGATGGGGAAAGGTAGTTTAGAGAGGTAGGTAAGGAGGTGGTTGGGAAGGGGGAGGGGATTTAAAAAGGAGAATGTATTATCTACATGCACCTACTCCCCAAGATGAATATAAACTTGGTGTGCTGTAAATATATGCCAGTAACTTAAAAATTAAAATTAAAATTAAAAAATATATTTTCCAAAATGTCTATAAATATCAATAAATATTTACACTTAACTGTCCTACTGTGAAAGCTTCCATTAAATCAGGAATATAAATTGATTCACAAGTTCTGTGCTTTAAATTTTGCTTTTGAGTTTCACCTGCCTACTTTGCTGACAATTTGCATTCATTCTTCAAATATGTGCTAAGAATTCCTGACCAAGGAGAAACTCATCATTTTAAAAAGAATGATATTGCAGAAATCCTTCTCAGTAACAGGGTTCTTAGGTATACAGTTTGAGGGAAGAAGTTAACTATGTTGAGACAGACATACACAGATACTGTCATAAGCTATTTCTCAACAAAAAGATGTTTTTAAGGGTCGAGTAACTGGGGAACCTGCTACAAGTACTTGGTTTGGGAACAGGAAGAAGACATTCCTGTACAAGCAAATGCAGCAAGGAGGGCAGGATGTTGGTGGGATAGAGACCACTAGGACGGAACCAGGAAGCTCAAACAATATTCAGAAGTAAGTTAAAACAATAAATTTGGACTAGATTGAAAAATTTCTTGAATGGAAAATACAAGCTTTTCTTTTAGGTATTACCCTTTAGGGAATAGAAAAAAAAGAAACATAAGGTTGTGGAAAAAACTGTAGGTAGAAGATAAACCCTTTGGATTTCACAAGTTGTGTGTATCTGCTTATTCCCACATCAATAGGTCTTCCAGCCTCAATAGTTCTTATGGGAAAATAAAGAATAAAATCTTCCCATCATATTTTCATACTGCTTTTAGGATGACCTATAATCATACATGTTCAAATGTTTTACAATTACAAAGCAGCATAAAATGAAAGGTTTTACTAAAGTGTTAAATAGAAGCTGGGCGTGGTGGCTCATACCTGTAATCCCAGCATTTGGGAAACCGAAGAAGGAAGATTGCTCTGAATTCCAGGCCAGTCTGGGCTACAAAGAAAGTTCAAATCCAGCCTAGACTACAAAGCGAGATTTTTTCTCTAAGTAATAATAATAATGATAATAATAGGCATAGTAATAATTTAAAAAATTATATCTATTTATGTATTTTAGTTTTTTTGAGATAGCATCTTGTGTAATCCAGGCTGGTTTTGAAATCACCATGTGGCTCAGGCTGGCCTCTGACTCATAGCAATCCTTTTACCTCAACCTTTCAAGGCTGGGAATGCAGGTGTGCACCACCATGCCTGACAGCAAAAGGTTATTTTTAAAGCTAAACACTGTCTTGAGATTGTTTTTCTGCAATAATTAAATGCTAAAGGAAAATGAAACAAGACTGACAGCACTCTGAAGGGTTAAATTATGACTCTTCTCGGATGATTTCATTGGCTCTAGTTCCTTCATCCCTCCTAGATCTTTAACTATTGCTCAGCATACCTCTCTTGAGCTCCATGTCGCCATAACTACCTTCACACTGGACAGCTCCATGTGACATCACACAGAGGCATCATCTCCATATATCCAGACAGTCAGTGGTTAATCACATGAATTCTGGGCTCACACTGCTTTGCATCTTTGCTGATCCAGTTTAACTTGTGTGACCTCGATCTCAGTTTACTTAGCCTTCAAATGGGGATTGCAATACTGTCAACCTCATAATTTTCTCTTTTTTGTAAGAATAATAATAATAAGGTATTACATAGAAAATAAACACTCTGACATAGCAAATGCCTGATTTGCTTCATTGACATGCTAATAAAGATACATTTTAAGAACAATAATCTGTTGGTCCTAAGGAAAATGTGAACCAGTACATAAGAATGCTAAGGGAGATGGGGAGGGATGTTCATTCATTTTCTTTTCTTCTCATACTAGCGAGAAAAATAATTTTACTCCTAAATTTGAGAAAACATACAAATAAAAAGAAAAACAGTATAGATGTGTCTTAGTGAACCATACTTTTACAGTGAGTACTTAGAATTTGATCAAATCTCATGAACTGGTACCCTCACTCAAAACTATTTTAACATTGAATACAACATGCTTTAAATATCTTCAGTTCTCTATTTTATCTCATCTACTTTCTAATAGAAAATGTAATGAAGAATGAATTCTATTATATCTAAATATTAATAGATATTCTTGTATCTATATTCACCAGTTTTAAGAAATAACATTTGGAGTTTGAGTCTACAGATTTTGTAGTGCCGTTCTTGTGGGAAACTTTGAAATATTTCTTCATTAACAAAAGGAATGTGATCAGCTCATTAGAATGTAAATTGCATGCACGCAAGGGTTTCTTTATAGTATTTTACTAAACCTTAACTTCATGCTTTCCTTGGTTGAAGAATTTATCAGTCATCAACAACAGTTCAGGCCTTTCCAATTAATCTATAAACAGATAAGAAAATACTAACAAGGTGCAAGAGGCTGCATATAGCTGGATCTTTGACAGTTTCTCAATTTTGACAGTACTAAACTAGACATGATTTAAATCTCTGAGTGGCAAAGATACAACTTAGGATTATTTTCTCATTTTAATTCTACTTCCATCCATAGTCCATGACCATCACTCAGGGCCAGAACCTTAACCACGTACATTTGTACATGGATTGCTTCCTCCTGAACCTTATAAAATACTATCTTGTTTAGGGTACTTTGCCACTTTAAATTGCTTTGTTTCTTTGCTTGTCTTTTTAAATGAAATAATGAAAACTCTCTGCAATTGTTTCCAAAAGTATGTGTAGATGTTGATTCCAATCCTAGATCCATGTCTCGTTTGATTCTGGATAAGGCATGAGATATTTAACATTATCAGATTCATCACACAGGAAAATACTTTTGAAAATAATTTGAGAACCATATAATGGCCAGAGTAAATTGTTCACCTGTGCACTGGTGTTGGTAATAGCTTTCTGCAGCAAAGCATTTCATCCATTCCTAATGAGAGAGAAGAAGGGTGAGGAGAGACATGAATGGGAGAAAGCATGAGAGAAGGAGAAAAGGCAAAATCTCTTTCCATTAATTCTAAAAAAGGCTTTGTTTATATTGGAGTTTAAAAAAACAGAAGACAGAGAGCACAAGGCCTATGCCTCAGCTACCTTGTTTATGAATTATTCTATGAAAGAATCTTTTCAGATAATGAAGATAATAGATGACAAATGCTTTCTAGAAAAATAGTGCTTTCAATGAAAAACATTGTTATTGCTAATTATTATTATTAAATATATTTTTGCAAAAATCTTCTTTATAAAAGCAAATTGATATAACAGGTTAATCACTGCACATTCTACAAAATATAAAGATGAGTTCTATAGTCCTCCTCATGCTGTACATTAGATCTTTAGCATTATCCATGGTAAATAACTGTAACTTTGTGTATCCTTTGATAATATCTGCTCATTTCTGTGTTCTTCTTACCCCTTGTAACCACCATTCTACTCTGTACCTCTACATATTAGTTTCTTTTAGATTTCACATCATGTAGAGCTTGTCTTTCTCTGCATGATTTCTTTAACTTAGTGTATACCCCCCAGTTTCATCTATCATATTTCAGATTCCAAGATACCTTTCATATTCTTTAAGCTTGCAGCTCCTTTCTCTCTGTTCTCCTTCAAGTAATTCCATTATGGATATGCTGATTCACCTGATGATATTTTCTATTTCGCTTAATCTATTTTTGTTAGCTTTCAGGTTTTCATTAGATTGTACGATTTTGAGTGACTCGAATCAAAGTTCACTGATCCTTTGTGTTGGCCAAACTTGTCTACTATTGATCCCACCTGTTAAAAATTTGAGTTCAGTAATTATACTCTAGAGCTCCAGATTTTCATTTGGTCTCAGGTTTATTCTGATCTCGTACAAAATCGAGGACTTCCAGCGGAATTTACACTGTGAATAGGCCAAAACTTTATTTTTGAGAAAGTGGTCTTTTGAATTATGATATATGACATATATATATGTATAGTGCATATATATGTGAATTTATATATATTATATAAGTAAATATGTAATTTAAATACGTATTTACATATATAAGTGACTTTATTCTCAACTTCTTGTACTGTACCCTGTACAGTATGTGTATGCAAGGAATAACTGCTGAATAAATAGATACAGATGTTTTATGTATAATATTTTGAATTCCCAAAATAAATTTGAGGGCAGAGAGGTAGCTCCTATTGCATGCAGGAGAAAACTAGAAAAACATCCATGAGTCACATAAGGTTGCACAACTAGTACAGTGAAGTGAAATTTACTTGTATTCAGGTGTGGAGTATGACTCTAAGTTCTAATTTTGTTTTACCTATGATGCCAAAGCATATAAATAGTTTCTGTAAGTTAATATTTTCATGAAAATTTGAAAAATTTCAGTTCATTCATAAAGTTACTATATTCATGGCCTTCATTTATTTCTTAAAATAAGCATAAATTATATCTGCCAAGCATGGTGTCAAGAGCTTTCTGCTTTAGTTTGCCTTTTTTTTTTTTTGCGGCACGGGAGTTGAACTCACAACCTCACGACTGCCAGACAGGCGCTTAAGTCACTGAGCCAAACTCCCAGCCCTGTTTTTTTTTTTCTTTTGAGGCAGGGTCACACTGTGTAGCTTAGGCTGGCCTTGTGCTCGCGTTGTAGCCCAAGGCAGCCTCGAACTCACAACGCTCCTCCTACCTTAGCCTCCCGAGTGCTGGGATTAAAGGAGTGAGCCACCACACCCGGCTAGTTTGCTTTTAATCATATTATCAATCTTTCATATTCAGTACTGAGCAGTTGTCAAAATTAATACATAAATTTATCATTGACATTGGCCTTTGAACCATAAACCTAAATTCCATATTTTTTCAAAGAATTGACTTATAAACTTCCTTTAACTTACCCACTTGGGCAAAACCAACCTAAATGTCAGATGAAAGTAATTACTTAATTACATCTGAAGGAAAGTTGTAATATTTAGCAATTTTATTGCATAGTTGATGAAAGATCATGTGCCCTAGCTTTTTTTATTCTGATGTAGCTTTTAAGCAGTAGGTATTATTTTCTTTTGCATCTTGATTGTGGGAAAAAAGTGAGACTGAGGAAGATAAAATGACTTGCCCAAAAAGGAACAAGTAAATGGTGAAGCAAAATTCTTCTGACATCAATCTGAACCTTTAACAAGACCTTAAATACACTCTCATGAGACCTCTGTTCAGGAAACTTTCTCTTAAAAGGTCACTAGAACTTTATGTAACCTCATTATAAACAATATCTATTTATTAAACACATGTAATTGCTTATTGCAGACTCAGGGAGTTGCACCATAACAAAGTCTCTTTTGCTCCCCAGCATCTACTTTGAAATATACCTGTTCCTACCATTCTTTCTTAATATCATTTGGTTCAGCAGAGATTTGAAATGAATCTAGACACAAAGAATATAGAATGCTTAGGAGAAGGAAGACAAAGAATAAGGGGTCTCTAGTAGTCTCCTCATTCTATGAACAATCATAGAAAAATTCCTTCTATCTATTCTCTAGCTGACAGAGAAGGAAGAAAAGGAAAACATGAAGAAAAGGGAGAGGGAACAGTCGCAAACATCAGGGTGTGTTTATCAAATGTTCCTAATTATAAAGCACTGATTTCCCATCCTACCATGTTATCCAAGGCCCACTACTTTCCAGTGGTTTGGTTTACTATCTAGATGATGAATCAAGAGACTATCTTTTGCCTGAAAATCTTATGATTATCTGAAAATTCACCTTGGAAAAGCATGACTTTCTCTCATCTTTGTAGTATCAATTTTGTGACATGTCTAATCTATTAAAGTGGGGATGAAAAGAAGAGGAGAAACAGTGTGATGTCTGGAGACTGGCAGTAAGAAAAGAAATCGCCAAGATTGCCTTGTTTAAAGAATTTGGCTTAGAGGATAATGGCATTTTGCAGTCACTATGGGATAAATTTCTTTGGGAAAAATTGCTGCTGGTGAACAGTTCTCAAGGTGAACTGGTAGGTTTAGAATTTAAACAAAAAATGTCAACAGTATAAATAAGTGCTTAAGAGAACAATTTTGCTGCCTTCTGAGAAGAGAGCGTAGGGAGCTACAAATGAATAAAGTTTTGCTTTTGATATGTGGCACAAATTTCTCTAAGAAATCATGTGCAATTACAATTCAGAACTAAGTACTACTCCACGTGTGAGGTAAATTTGCAACTCTCAAGTCAGTGGCAACAGCATCAAATGGATTCTTCTAATTCTGAAGCTGAGGAGGTGTCAGGATTTGTTAAACTTTCTTGCAAAAGAGAGAGAATTTTGTGTTTTAATATGAGGGCTAGCAATACTATAAGTAATCTATTGCTGAACTCAAAACAGCTGAAAGCAGTTTGTAAATACTTTTATAGTCTTCTGCATGTGACATAAGATTTCCAAGTAATGGAGTTGTGTTGCATCACTACAAGCTTACAAGTATTGCTTCCCCGTTTGCAAAAGAAAAATCTAAGGTTTAGGAAGGTTGTTTGTTTATTTTCCCCTACATGTTCACAAATTAAACCTACTGTAATCAACCCCAGGTATTGTTTATGAAACGTTAAGACTATGAATTCTAGCTTCATCATTTTCAGTTTTATTCTTGAGCCACCAACCTTCACTTTGGAAAAGGATGCCCTTTACAGTTGGTCATGAGAGGAAAAGAAAGAAAGTATTAATTAAAACAAAAATTATAAGCACCTGCCTGGCATGAGTTAGATTCCTGGTACAAAAAAAAAAAAAAAAAAAAAAAAAAAAAAAAAAAAAAAAAAAAAAAAAAAAAAAAGACAAAAATTACCTGGAAAAAAATCTCTAAAATTTGAAATAAATAATGTCCTACAATCAAATGACAGTGGAAACACGACATATCAGAATTTGTGGGACACCATGAAGGCAGTTGTAAGAGGGAAGTTTCTGAGTGTTTACATTAGAAAAAGAGTGCTCTTAAACAAATAGCCTATGCTATAATTCAAAGTACTAGAAAAATAATACTCCGAACATGAAACTACTGGCAGGAAAGAAATTATAAAGTTCAGAGTTGAACTTAATGAAATTGAGACTAAAATCTAACAAAGAATCAATAAATCGAAGTGTTGGTTGTTTGAAATGATGAATAATATAGCCAAACTTTTCAAGAGAGAGAGCCCCTACATTACAAATGAGGAAGGAAAACTCACAACAAACTCCACTGAAATACAGATCTTCAGAAAATATTTTGACAATGTGTATTTCAATACATTAGATAATCTGGAAGAAACAGATACGTTCCTAGACACATATGACTTACAAAATTTGAATTAAGAAGATGTACAAATCATGAACAGATTACTAACAAACAAAAAAAATGCAGTGATAAAATAGATACTGATATAAATTGGTCCAGGATCTAATGGAGTTACCAGAACTCTTGAGAAGAGCTAATACCAATATTACCCAAATATTTCATGTAATTGAAAGGAATGGAATGTTTCTGAATTTATTTCATTAAGCCAGTATTATTCTGATACCAAAATCAGATAAGGACTCAACCAAAAGAGAAGACTGCACACCAATATCCTTGACAAGTATAGATGAAAAATCCTTATTAAAGTACTCACAAAGAGTAATGAAAAACTCATTAAAAATATCATACACAACAAAGTGAGATGATCATGTGGTTCTTTTCCTTGGCCCTGTTGATATGGTGTATTACATTTACTGATTTCTGTATGTTGAACCATCCCTGCATTCCTGGGATGAATCCAACTTGATCGTGGTGTATAATCTTTCTGATAACTTGCTGTATTCTATTTGCCAGAATTTTATTGAGGATTTTTGCGTCTATGTTCATTAGGGAGATTGGTCTGTAATTTTCTTTTTTGGTTGGGTCCTTGTCTGGTTTTGGTATTAGGGTAATACTTGTTTCCAGGAATGAGTTAGGGAGACTTGCTTCCCTTTCAGTTTCATTGAAAAGTTTGAGGAGTGTTGGCATTAAGTCTTCCCTAAATTTCTTGTAGAATTCAGCAGTGAATCCATCAGGGCCCGGGCTTTTCTTTGTTGGTAGGGTCCTAATTACATTTTCAATTTCGTTAGCTGAAATTGGATTATTCAGCAGCTTTACATCTTCTTGACTCAGCTTTGGTAATTCATAGGTTTCTAGGAATCTGTCCATTTTTTCTGTGTTATCGAATCTATGTGAGGAGAGGTTTTCGAAGTAGGTGTTGATGATCTTCTGTATTTCCTCCGGTTCTGTAGTAATTTTACCCTTTTCATTTCTTATTGCATGAATCTGAGTTTTTTCTTTCCTCTTCTTGATAAGGTAGGCTAGAGGTTTATCAATTTTATTTACTCTTGCAAAGAACCAACTCTTTGATTCATTAATTCTTTGTATTGTTTTCTTAGTTACAATTGCATTAATTTCTGCTCTAATCTTAATAATTTCCTCCCTTCTTTGCGCTTTGGACTTGCTCTTCTTTTTCTAGAAGTTTGAGGTGCAGCATTAGGTTGTTTATGTGTGTTCTTTCCGTTTTTCTGATATGAGAGTTTAGTGCTATAAATTTCCCTCTGAGGACTGCTTTCATTGTATCCCACAGGTTCCGGTAATTTGTGTTTGCATTTTCATTCCGTTGTAGATATTGTTTAATTTCTTCTTTAACTTCTTCTGTGACCCATTGGTTACTTAGGAGGGTATTATTTAATTTCCATGCATTTATAAGGTTATTATAGGGTTTTTTGTCATTCATTTCCAATTTTACTGCACTGTGGTCAGATAATATGCATGGAATTATTTCAGTTCGTTTGCATTTACTTAAGCTTGCTTTGTGGACCAGTATATGATCTATTTTAGAGAGTGACCCATGTGCAGCTGAGAAGAATGTGTATTCTAATGTTGATGGGTGGATAACTCAGTACACATCTACTAGGTCCATTTGTTCACAAGTTTGATTCAGTTCTGTTATTTGCTGATTTTTTGTTTGGTTGATCTGTCTCTCTGTGACAGTGGGGTGTTAAGGTCACCTGTTATAACTGTATTAGTGTTTGTTTTTTCATATCTGTTAAGAATTGTCTTACATAGTTGGGTGTTCCCATATTCGGTGCATATATATTTATGATTGTAATCTCTTCCTCTTGAAGTTTTCCCCTAACAAGTATGTAGTGACCTTCTTTATCTCTTTTGATCATTCTTGGTTTGAAGTTTGCAATGTCTGCAAACAAAATAGCTACCCCTGCTTTTTTTCTGGGTTCCTGTTGCATGGAGTATTGTTTTCCAGCCTTTGATTTTTAGTCTGTGAATTTTCTTTTGAGTGAAATGTGTTTCTTGTACTCAGCATATTGTTGGGTTTTGTTTCTTAACCCACTCTGCTAGTCTGTTTCTTTTTATTGGTGAGTTGTGACCATTTACATTGATTGATATAACTGATACGAACCGGCTCATCCCTGTCATGATATCTTTCTGTTGTTGGTTTTCTACATTTTCTGTTTAATTATTTGCTCTACTTAGTGGTTTCCTTTTGCTGTTATTCTTACGATTGTGGCTATCTTTGTCTCTTTCTAGAGTGTCTTTCAGTACTGTTTGTAGTGTTGGTTTGGTGGCCATACATTTCTTCAGTTGTTCTTTGTCATGAAAGTATCTTATTTCTCCATCAATTTTTAAGGATAGTTTTGCAGGGTACATCAATCTGGGTTGAAAGTTGCTTTCTTTCAGGATTTGAAATATGTCACTCCAAGCTCTTCTTAACTTAAAGGTTTGTGTTGAGAAGTCTGCCATGATTCTGATAGGCTTTCCTTCATAGGTGATCTGTTTCTTTTCTCTGACAGCTTTTAGTATTTTGTTCTTGTGCTGTATTTCTGATACCTTTATTATTATATGTCTGGCTGAAGATTTATTTTGGTTATGGTTAATTGGGGTTCTGTATGCCTCAGTTACCTGTATTTCAGATTCTCTTCCCATGTTTGGAAAGTTTTCTGCTATTATTTCTGTGAACAGTCTTCATAGGTCATTAGTATTGACCTCTGCTTTTTCATTTATGCCTATTAATCTTATGTTCTTTCTCTTGGCATCATCTTGCAGCTGTTGAATTGTTGTTTCTTGGTTCCTTACTATTTTTAAGAGATCTTTTCTTTGTGGCCATGATCTCCCATGCTGTCTTCAAGATCTGAGATTCTATCTTCAGCTTCATTTAAGCGGTTTTTCAAACTTTCCATGGAATTTTTCATTTCCTGCATTTCCCTTTGCATCTGTCTCATGCATTCTGTTTGTGTCTTATATTGTTCATTCAAAGTTTTGATCATTTTCTTAAGTTCTTCTATTTTTTATCTTGCTCTTCTTTAGATACACACAACATTTCTTTAATAATGATTCTTATTTCATTTTTTAGCTGAGAGAATATTTCTGATTTGAATTTCTCTATAGCTTCATCAAGCTGTTTCTTTATTGCATTTTCTATCATTTCAGAAAGTCCATTTGTGTGACTCCCACTGTCTTCCATTTCAGTGTCTCTTGGGTTTGTTCTCAGTGGGCTGGGGGACTGAGACTGCCTCTTGGTCTTTCGTTTTGTCATTTTCTTCTAGAGCCTATGTGTCTCTGTGTCCTGCAAAGCTGACTGGGTGTTCCTCTGGTGGGTCGCGCTGAGCCGTGGGACCCAGTAGAGCTGGATCTTGTGCTCAGCAAGTGAGGGTGGCCTCCTGGGGTGTGTGGGTGGAGCCTCTGCCTTCCTGGGTGGGGGCTGAGGTCTCTCGGTCCCCGGGATCTAGGCAGAGTGTACCCCAGAGTGTGGCACCACCCTGACGCTAAGTCTGGCCACGAGGAGTTCAGTGGTTTCGCTGTACCAGCAAGCCTAGGCGAGTCCCAGGCCTACAGTGCCGGGGCCTTGCTTCTCGCTGGGCAGGGCCCGCGAGCTCTAGGATGTGGCACGCGCCCCTCTGCTGAAGTATGGAGCTCGCACGCGCTCTGTGCTCTGGTGGGGGGAGCCCAAGCTCTCCAAGGCCCTGCAACTATGCTGGTCAATCCCTGATGAGCAGCTCTGGGGTCCTGGGCTGGGCTAGGCTGGACTGAGTACCTCCGTATCCTGCGAGGCTGGCCTGGCATTCCTCTGGTGGTTTGCGCTAAGCTGTGGGAGCTGGTAGAGCTCCAAATCCAAGTTCTTTCATAATGATCTACAGTATTACTGATAACATAAAGATAAACTAGATATTAGCACACAATAAAGTAAAAACCAAATGATGGAACCAAATATGATGCCCTGGCAATAGCAACAAAATTAGCAACAATAATAGAATCAAAGGCAAACTGGGTAATGATATTCCATACAAACTAACAAAGACTACCATCATACCACTCTAAAAAATAGAGATTTGCAATAATAGCAGAGAAGCAAAAACAAACCAAGTATTGCAAATAGTAAATATCCATTAAATGCAACAGCTATGCCACCATTGACAATAGAAAAGAATTCAACATTAATAGCAGAAAGTAAACTGATATTTAAAGATTAATAAAGCTGAATATTAATACTAATGAAATGGAGGAGGTGGGTTAGTTGAAAGTAAAAGATGTAAGACTTGAAAAATAAAAGGAAGAAAGAGAAACAGAGAAAATTGAGATAAAGGCTCCTATTAAAGAGTGAAGTAAAATTAATAGAAGTAGACAAATGGAACAGACAAGAACAAAGAAGGAAACAAAACAACAGAAAAAAGAAAGAAAAAAGAAAACACTGCACACATCCCAAATAAAGAAATAGAAAAATTATTAAAAAAAATTCCTTTCTGCTTTTGAAAGAGTAGTTTCTTTCCTGGGTCTGCAGTATTGGAATCCACAGGATATGCAGAAGGAACCTAGTACTACTAAGTTTTATCTTATCTCCACACTCATTTTTCTGTGTATAAATGCTGAGCCCTACCCCACTTTTCCTGATGGGCATGATTGGTCAAGGATGTCCACCATAGGGCTATATTCACTCCAGTCACTCCAAGTTTTCATGTTCCTCTGTGCTCCCCTAGTCACTGCTTCCTCTGCCTAGTTACTTTGTGCATGGGTTTGTGAAGTGGCCCCCACCTTGCTCCAGAATTCCCCTTCTATACACATAAGGCTATTACAACTATCTAAGTTGTGGTATATCCCCAATCATGTTGATCATGAAAGCAAAGAGACCATTGAGTTCTATGCCAGATGTAGGCAAGGGTAGGAGGAGTTAATCGGTCTGTTGGATTTAAGTTCATCATTTTCAGACTCTCCACGTTGTACTGCCAATGCACAACTTGTCTGGCTTCTCACCATGAAAGGGGAGACTTCTGTGTCCTTCCTAGCCTTCCTGCACCTTCCACATAACCCTAGTGGCCATCTCCCATTCAGTCACTAACAATTAACTCATTCTCCAAATGGCTCCTGATTAAACACTTAAATATGGCAGGTGCTGTATTGGATTTCTTCTCCAACATTAGTCTGCCATGTGGAAGCAGTTCTTCTAATATTTACATGGAAGCTCAAATGATCTTTAGATTTAAAGTGAAGTAAAATGAAACTGGAGGATCATTAGTAAATATAATAATCAGGGTTTACCATAAAACTAGAACAATCCAGACAATTAAATAGTAAAAAGAAAAGCATACAAATCAGTGAAAGAGAATAGAGTCTGACATATAGGGTCAATTGACTTTCAACAAAAATGACAATTCATGTTGAAAAACTATGCATTTTCACCAGAAATGGAACAATCCTATGCAGATATGTGATAATATGAACACTGACCATCACACTACCTTCTACAATAAATAATATGGATCATGGACTACATGTAAAATACAACAATAAATTTTCAGTTAAAAATATTTGCAAACACTAGCTTTTACTGGATCAAAATCCTTGAGATTACAAGTTCAAGGAAACATGGTATACTAGCTAACATTTTCATTAATCCCTTACATTTACATAACATTGCACATTACAAACTGAAAATGTCATTTGCAGTTAGTCTCATGACAATCAAATTACAAAGGATTAACACTTTTTCTTTCCTTCCTCCTCCTCCTCACCTCCTCCCCTTTTCTCTTCTTCTCCTTCTTTTTACTTTTCTTCTTCCTCTGCTTCCTGTACTTCTTTTTTTTATTGTGTTTCTCCTCTTCCTTGTCCTCATCCTTCTCCTTTGCAGTACTAGGAATCAAATTCACAGCCTTTATGCTAAGCTACATCCTCATCTCTTATTTATTCATTTATTAATTATTTTAAATTTTAGGATAGGCTCTCTTGAACTCTCCATTTCCTTGGCTGGACTCAAACATGCAATCCTCGCTCCACAGCTTTCCACCTGTTGGGATTACAGGTGTGTAGTACCATGTCCAATGAGAGTGGGGCTTCCTAATTCTTTACACAGTTTAAAATTTAATCTTTGTAATTGAGTTGCATACCCTAAAGGGTATTTTCCAGGTCTAACACTTTAAGGTATTTTGAAATGATTTAGCTCAGTCCCATTTCTGTCACCCTGGACCCTTCAGGTTTTACTCTCTCCTATCAGAGGGGATATGAGTGTGGTAAGATACGGAAAGATTTTTCTTCACAAGATATAATTTGAATATAGCTAATTAAATTCCTGAAGCACAAAAAGGATTGCATCTGTTGAAAGAGCAAAGGGCAGTATGGAGGTTGTGGCCCCTATGCAAGTTTGCTTTGAAAGGCAATAAAGGAAACACTAATTGGAATACAAGCTCATAATGATCCGCTTTCGTCTTTTTGCGACAGGACACACTAGTTCTTCTTCTTGTCACTTAGCTCGGCCAATGCTAATCCACTTTGTGGAGTGGAATGTTCTATTCATAAATTAGAATATTCTAGACCTTCATCTAGATTGTTTTCTCTGCAAGCACTCCAGGTAGGGGGAATACAATATACAGCCACTGGAGGACAGCAGAGAGCCAGGAGCAGATACAGAGTTATCTTACTTTGATAGATTTAGGGCAACAATTGAGTCACAAGACTCTGTGGACAATCATTGCAGGCTCCCACTTAATTGGAGAAAACAAATACACAATTGGTATTCCCAAAAGAGGTTAGCTTTATGACATAACATGACACTGGTAGAAACTTTGAAATACCAGATGTAATAAGACATGTACAAAATTGGAAATAATGAAAGTTTGATCATCAAATAGTGATCTATTTAACAAACATGTGTGTGTGTGTGTGTGTGTGTGTGTATGTATGTAATATCAAATAATTGTAAAATTCACTACATTCACTTCAGTCAACAAGTATTTCTTCTGTCTGGGGTTCTGTAGTAAGTGTTTTTGATTATTAAATAAATATTTACAATGTTATGTGTTGTCTTCTACACACTATTTACTGAGATAGACTTTGTAAATAGGAAGATACAATGAAATTTAAAGAAGATATTAATTATTTTATTTTTTGTCTTTTTGAGACAGGGTCTCACTATGCAGTTCAGGCTGGCCTTGAGCTCACTTTGTAGCCCAGGCTAGTCTCAAAGTCACAGCAATCCTCCTGACTCAGCCTCTCAAGTGCTGGGATTAAAGATGGTTTTAAATGGAGAAAAATGGAATAATAATAGGAATATTTAAGGTATATCCTCAAGAATGTAAAGACATTATCTATAAGCAATTTTAGTCTTTAATTAGAATAGAATTTTAATTGTTCTTAAAATGTATTACACAGATAATATTTTCAAAAGTGGCTACGGAGAAAGAGACAATGAAAACTAACTGAAAAGGGGTAAAGTATAATGAAAGATGTGTAAAAAGTGTGTCAGGAAGCATACCAGGCTAGTACTATAAAATTCATCAGAGACATAAGAAGGAGATTGAGTACAGTAAAACAAACAAACAAGCAAGCAAACAAACAAAAATTAGTTAAAAATTTCTGGATTTATCCCTAATGTTGTTAGTGACCTTCCACAAAAATTGAACCAGAAAATTAGAGAGGATTAAAAACAAGGGTATTTCTCCTTTAAACAGATAATGTCAGACAAGGAAAGAAAAGTAACAAGTGAAGACACCTATTTACAAGTTTGAAATTGAAAGGAAGGAGATAAGATTACATGACAATTTATAAAATTTGGACCCACTAATTGGACGAGGATGTGTGACAAATACTTTAAAAATTAACCTTGAATTTGTTAGAGAAATAACATAGCCAGAAAACAAACCAAAAATATGTTGGTATTTTGAATAGGATTGCGTTAAATCTATATAACAGTTTTAGAAGTATAGCTGGTTTGACTATATTGGTTTTGACTATTTGGGAACAAGAAATCTTTCCATTTTCTGATATCCTCTTTGATCTTCTTTTTTAGAGTAATACAATTTTCACTGTAGGGGTCTTTCACTTCCTGAAAGTGTTAAATTCTAACTATTTCATCTTATTAATAGTATTTTGAAGGGTATTATTTCCTAATTTATGAGGATGCTATTAATGAACAGAAACACTATTGATTTTTCAGTATGATTTTGTATCCTGAAAGGGTACTGAATTTAATAGTCTGAGGAGTATGTTGGTGGAGTTTTGGGGGTCTTTTATGTAAAGAATCATATCGTCTATTATGTTCTAAATTTTTTGACATTGGCCAACTCGCCATTCATTTTCTTTTACTTTGATCTCTACTAAATTCCATATGCCAAGAATAGATGATAAATGAATAAAAAAAATAAATTTGCTCCCTTTAATAGCAGTTCATTTCTTGTAAAAAAGAAAGTACAAAAACACAGTTACAATTGAATTATCTCATCGCTAGAAGATGCGAAGTGCTTAGGGAACACCAAAGAATGGAGAAAACCTGACTGGAGTGTGAGTCACAGTACAGCATACAACGGTCAGGGTAAGCTTTATTATGAGGATATTTTCTGAAGTTTTGAGGAAACTGAAGGAAAGATTTATGAAAACTTGTTGGAAGAAAGTACTCTAGGTACAGGAAACAGTCAGTGGAAATACTGAGTACTTGTAAATCAAGTTGGAAAATGTTTTGACCCAAAAACAGTCTTTTAGGAGTTATACATCAGTTGCACCATTACTCCAGATATTACTCAGGAAAACTCCCAACCCCAGTAGGCCTTCCTGAAATTCTCAAATCACTCAGAATTCCCTGATATGAGGCTCCATGACCTCCACCTCGAACATGTGCTCTCACATAAGAGGTCAGATTTAGGAACTAAGACCATTCTCTTCCAAAAATTAGTAGAGATTTTTTTCACTCCCCTGTTGTATTTCACAAGAAACTGTATGGAGTAGGTATTGCCTTCCTTCAATGTGTGTTAGAGTTTCCTCAGGAAGCCAGATAGATCTCTAGTGTTGGAATGTCTTGCATTATAAATACAATCTTTTTGCAGGAGAAACGAACTCTTCCAACTTTAGAATCTGATTTCTTCTAATATGTTTATTGTACTCAGTGCTCCTTCATTTTTTTTTTGAAGCAGTTAAGTTACTGCTGTGTCCTCTTTACATTTTTTCTCATTTTATTTAGCTTTTATCCCATTTGATTGCTTTGCAACCTCCGTTTTCTGATGAGCTCCAGAAAGTTTTAATTTGATAGATTTTAGAGCTTATGTGGGAATTATATTCATTGTAATTTCTAATATATTAAACAAAACACATTCATACTGTCTCACAGTTACCATTTGCCAATATTTTGGGTTCCAAATAAAGATTTAATTATGAAAGGTAAAACAAACTTTCAAAGTAAAATATTATTTTGTTGTTTTGCCTTATGCATGCTTTTTCAAAAAGTACATATTGAATTTTATTCTTTATGTGTTGAGAGCAGTTTTATTTTTCTAGCTTCTACCAACAAAACAAACTTGCTAAGAGACAATTGGAATTTCTATATCCAGAATTTAAAAGTTAGTATTTTTATAAAATTTTCTATGACTAGAACCTTTTCCTGCTTTGTAATATAATTATAATTCTAAAATGACTTAGTACCTCTTGAAAAAATTCATTTTTCTCTTTTGAGCATATTACATTAACTTTTTCAAAATGATTTTCCACTTTATTGCAATAAATGTAAAATATTTAAATGACGTTATTTAAGCATTTTCCATTTCTGTTAAATATTTAATCTAATAGAAAAGTTAAAGCCTTGTAGCTTGTACCATTCAAAACTTAGTAATTTTATTAGTTTACTCAATTAAGTAATATGTTTTTATTATATTTTGGATTTGCTGATTAGAGTTGTTAATTTTAGAGAACAGAAACTATTTTAGCTACTCTAATCTTCATAGGGTATTTTAGGCATTTGTGCTGAGGCCAACATTAATTTTCAGGAATGCAGAAAGTAATTCCAGAAAAAGTTTTCATAAATGATGTTACTGAAGTGGGCTGTCAATGAGGGAACAGACTCAGCATAATCAGAAACCTGTAGAATCCACTGCCAGGTACACAGTCTTACCATATCATGTTTGTTTTATAAGCAAAATAGAAGTCTTTATCCTATGATTCTCCTATGCAATTTAATAATGAAATACAGTCTTGTGGTAAACATGAATCATGTACAGAGTTCTGATTTTAAGGATTCTGAGAAATTTAGTTAGCAGTTTTATTTTTCTAGCTTCTACCAACAAAACAAACTTGCTAAGAGACAATTGGAATGGAATTGATATTAGGAAAATTAGTCTCATTGAATTATATCCAAGAAAAAAGAAAAAGAAATCAAATTTGCAGTCTCAGCAACAAAACCAATTATATCAGGAAAACTAGCAGTGAGCCAGGCACGGGTGCCACAGGTCCGCAATGCCAGCACTTCTGCAAGGCTGAGGCAGGAAGATCACAAATTTGAGCACAGTCAGGGAAACTTAGTGAATTAGTGAGCTACTGTCTCAAAATTAAAAATAAAAAAATGGCCAGGGATGCAGGTCAGTATTAATCCTCAGTACCACAAAAAGAGTAACAACAATGAAAACCAACAAAAAAGAAAATAAATCATTTTCCAGGCTCTCAAATGTAGGTGTGGCAACATGACTCAGTTCTGGCCAATGGACTATGAGAAAATGTCCTCCATTCTTTCAGGACATTTGGTGGTTAAGGAATTGATCTAGATAGAAGAGACTCTTTCTTTCCTTTTCTGCATTTTCTTCTTTTACTGGGCCAAACATAAGTGGGATGACTGAGGCTCTGGAAGCAATTGTAGGCCATGAGGTGATCATATACATGTTTAGAATGAAAGAGCAGAAAAAACTGAACCTGATCCTTATTGACGCTATACAGTCCTCCTGCAAAATACTGGACTTAACTACTTCTGAATTTATTTTAAAGATAGTTTCCTTTGGTCAAACCGTTTTAGATTGGAAATTCTCACACATTGCAGAATCAATTCATCCTTTACTACTAACACAGTCATTCTAATCTAAACTTTCAAGAACACTTTTAATTAGGCAAATACACTATAAATGTAAATGTCTTCCTTTTTCACCACTCCAAATAAGGAGCCACATTGAGATGTTAAATGAGTTTTGTCTGTTCTAGAAACCTGCTTCTTCAGAAGAGACAGATGGTCAGTTAGCTTTAAGAATCTTCATTAATCAGTGGGATCTGCAATGAGCAGAATTACCTCCATTTCTAGTTTCCACTTCCAATGTAAATTTTTCCTTTAAAACAAAATGCTGATTATTTCCACACACTTGAATCAGATTTACCTTGCCATACAGTTTGCAATGTACTGATTCATATAGGCATGCATAATGTGTGTGTGTGCACAGCACGGATGTGTATATGCAGAATGTTTGTAATTTTACACACATTTATTGAGTACCTATGCTATGGTAAGTATAGGAAATTCAAATATAATTCTACTCAGACATCTTTAATTATTTTTATCTAAAAGTTTATGAAAGCCTGTGTAATTAAAGTGAAGTAAGCACGAAGGATCTGAAGATCCAATGATGGGAAAATTTATGGTGAAACAAAAAGATGCATTTTTCCTAAAGGAATTTATTTCTGGAATGATATACAGTCTTCCCAAATAAAAAGAAAACAGCAGAAATTGTTCTCTTTAAACTCAGAACAATGTAAAAATTCTGTCCATATTAACAATTTTTTATTTCCATTGAGTTTTCCCTCTGAGTCACATAAATCAAAACAAATTAAATACTAAGTGGAATTAGTTCAAATGAATAAAAAATTATCATTTGTTTTTGAGTGACTTCATTTTTAGTTTTTGTTACTTCGCTTCAACTTCAGTAGGCAGTGAATTTTCATGCATGCAATGAACAGCATTGGTTCCTAATATGTGTGAAATATAATACAATCACAAATAATATGACATTAGTTCTATTGCTCATAAGCCTCAAGGAATTTTATGATAATGTGCCACACTTTATTCTGTCTCTATATAGGTACATTCTGAAAAAAATCTCTGAAAATTTTATTGAGTTGTACATTTTATCTTGGTTGTAAGCCAAAGCATCCTATGTTGTATATGCATATACTGCCTATTACATAATGTAAGGAATAATGAATTTGGAATCAAAATAGTCAGAAATTCTGTTCTCACACTAGTTATATAACCTCAAAAGAGAAACTTGAGCCACTGAGGCCTGTATTTCCTATGTGTAAATAAGAAAACTAGTGTCTGCTCCACCGTATACTCGTAGTTGTTGAGTAAAGATTGAAGCAATGCAAGAAACTTTTAACCAAAAAGCAAAGCATCAGGGTTCCGTTCCTAGCTCTATGTCTGATGTCCTTCATCACGGCAAATGCCTCACAGTCCTGACCCCTGCCTCAGTTTGATCACCTGTAGCTGGAATGTTGAATCAGACAGAGCTCATTGCACTTCAATCCTTCCATTTTGTTAATTTCATTTTCAAATAATTCCAAGCTTATGAAAAATTTGCAAAATAGTAAAATTATCTCCCATATACCTTTAACAAACTTCACCATTTTTTAATATTTACTACAACTGTTTCATTATTCTTCCTAATATATACATGAATACATGTATTTATGTTTGCGTAAATGTATATGATTATTTTATGTGACGTTTGCTACACATATAATTTATACCTACTAATTTATATGTTCTAAAATATAAAACTTAATTTAACTTCACTAAAATCTTCAGTTTTTAATGTTATTCTTAAATATAAATGATATACACAAAATTGTACAATGAAATGGAGCACTAAACTTGCGAATTGTTTTTATTAAGAAATTAGCCCAAAATATTTTCTAAAAGATATTATGAAACATTTTTACACAATTTGAAATATCAAAGTTAGATGAGAATCTAATGACTCCCAATTTTTATTATTACAAGTGACCAAATATGTATATACAATTTCCAACAGTTCAAGGGGAAATAAATTGGACTGCTCAATAGGTAACATGTTTCATTCATAAATTCAAGTCAATAAGCATTAAATTGATGAAATACAAGATAGTTTAATCACACTGGGAAAGTGGGTATCTATTAAAATGTAAACTAATCAATCCTGGGAAAACATTTCTGTGTTTCTTCTTCTTCTCATGTCCTATTCACTTTAATATACCATATTCACTTTAACACATCTAGTATGTAGAATGTATTTTGCATAATATTTAACAGAAGTATTATGAATTGTGCAGCATATCCATTTCTGATACACAAAAATCAACTAATGAGAGATAGTTGAGCAAGCTACTATTTCTCATGCATCAGTCAGAAAACATGTAGCCATGTTTGGGATAATGCTTCTTTGAATAAAAGCTTTGTTTAAGGCACAGCTAGATTAAGCTATGGCTCCAGTGAATAAGTTTTTATTGAGAAACTGCTTAATGTTGAACCATTACACTGCAGTTTTTAAAAACATATGTAATGAATTACAATATTTGAATTAGCTGTTGGAAGATAACCACTCCAACAGAGAAAGAAAATATACCTGTTTCCTCTTCATCATACCTACGATGCTGAATTTTGGCATTGACAATTGTTTTCTTTCAGTTGCCATGGAAATGATAACATATAACTTGCTAAAGTCCTATGGAGAATGTTCTTTCTTTTTAAAACAAACTAAATTTATGAAAAACAGTAGTATGTAAGCAATACGGTATTTTGAAGGTCTTGGAATTTTGAACATTATTTCTTGAACCATATATGAAAACATCTCTTAATGAAGATTTCTTTCCAAAAACTTCTGGTAGTTATTTCCATACCAGCTTATTTAGTATTTTTTAAAAAACTCTTGCTGAAATTTTCTTTCTCTCCTTTTGTTCATTAATTAGCTTTATTGGTACATTCATCATAGGGAATTTGTGCCTGTATATGATATATCTCGATTGTTCTTTTTTTCCCCATTTCCCTATGCTTCCTTTGACCTCTCTTTCTTTCCTCATTTATAAAAGTTTTGTTTCCATTTTTCTCCTTTTTTCCCCTTATTTCCTTTCTCCTCTCCCCCTCCCCCTGTTCCCCATCACACTTGAATATTTTCTTCCTATTTCACAATATCTATTATACATTTTATTCCTTATTTGCACTTTTGGTTTCTCACACCAGGAAAACCATGTATTTATGCATATGTTTATTTAAAATAATTTTATTCTTCATTAAAAGAGGCAATAACATGATAATACCATAAAAGAATGACTGCCAGTGTTTGAAAAGATCAAAACAGACTTCATTTAAAATAATGTACGCACTGAAATAAAATTATTGGAAAACAATTTTACATAGAAAATTAGACACTACTGACACTACTAGCCATCTGGATATGTATGAAAAACTTATCCTGAGATTGAAAGGTTGAAGAATATAAAGTGTATAAGAAATTTATACACATACACTTAATAGTTTTGGAAGGAAATAACTGAGTGTCTAGAAGACAAGTAACACAGGGATATTCTTGTATTCAGGAATTGTAATACTTTAAGTAGACTGAACAAAAATTATTCCATTTCTAGATAAGACACAATGATGCTGCAGCACATCTCATACAGCAAAATTACCAAATGCAGCAATATATTGATTTTATTTGCCTTTCAATCAAGAAGAATAGGCTGAAAACAAACTTCTTCAAAGAGATAACAAAAATTAAAAAAATTCAGTAGAGTCATACTACCCCTACTAAGAACTGGCCTTTTTCTAACATTTACTCTTAAACTCTTTCCTTTATTGGAAATCAAAGTATGAGATTTCTGACCTCTTTTCTAGAATTATAGTTGTATTTTGGACTTCATCTGACCAAATGGACACATGCTAATTTGGTATTTAGAACTTCATTAAGTGAGGTAAAAAATGGTGAATTGTGAGGTTGGGAGCGAAGATGTCAGGATCCTGAAATCTCAAGTTGGGATTGCAATTTCCTGATTCCAGTAAAGGCAAATTATTCTGTGGTGGTCCAGTTCTAAACTTCTGTTGCAGAAATCATTTTGGAGGCCCAATATGGAGCTTGCATATATTAAATACCCAATTATTTTATAAATGTTTATTTCCCTGTATCAAATATTCTGCTTAAAATTACTGGGAGACTTTGTCATCTGAAACCAAGTCTTTACTGATAAAGTATTTGACACTAAAAGTTTTTGCAGGCTAACAGACCATTAAGGATGAGAAAGTGTGTAGTTTTCTGATAAGATTATCTTGAATGCAAGAAATATCTTTTTTCCCTTATATAATAGCACATGGTTAGTTCCTATTTTGAAATTTTATAACCATTACTAAAACTTTCAACTGTGAACATACAACTCTGGAAAATTAAATGGCAGCATCCCTAGCACATGCTGTGATAGCTACACCAAAATTAAAGAGCATGAAACTTTGTTTCTAATTATATGAACTAACATAAAATTTAAATTAATAGAATCATGGCTTTAAATTATTGATTTAAAGCACACAGAACCAGGAAATGTCCATGATCCCTCTAAATTAATTTGATTTCTGCATTAGCTAGACAGCTAATGTAGACAAAGATCAGATAAAATCCTATCCTGTGGAATGCTAAATTGTGAAGTAGATTAAATCTATGTATGGATTATTTGCATTCATATGTGAAAGCTGATTGTGAAAAATAGTTATTCATAAATACTAAATTTTATATATAAATAATTTCATAAGTTCAGGTATTCCAAATGCGCAAATCCTCAAAAGCCTACCAAACTTATTAAAATACCCTCATATTCTAAATATGATGTTGGTTTATTGGAGTGCTAAAATGACTTCACAACTCACTTTGGAATAGAATATCGGTTGTCTTCTCGCTAGAGCACTACTATCCAATTTCCTTCAGAATTATTCTTAATATTCAGGTCTTGCTATGTCACACAGACCAACCACAATGTCATACAAAGGAAAAGAAAATATATATGACAAAATAACCACAAGGCAATATACAAGAGAGTGGTAGTTTGTGCATTTGTGCAAAATATTTTCAGTGCCACATCCCCTTAACAAAGTAGTATACTCATTATTAATTAAGATTTGATCATGTAACTTAATTTTACAAATAAAATGTGAGACGAATTGGTATTTGCAATTTCTAAGAAGGTCTAATAGACAAGTTTTTGTAATTACTCTAAACACAGAGTCCTTTTGGGGTGTACTGAGAATTGAACTCAGGATCCCATGCTTGCCAGGCAGGTGCTTCATCACTGAGCTATGTTCCCAGTTAATAGGCAATTTTTGATTTGCCAGCATACTTCTCTTCCGTTGCCACAAATTCAACAGTTTCTCAGAAATTCTGATTCCTTGTTTTAACTGAAACATGTAGGAGACCCTTTAATTATTTGATATTAAACTCATTATGATCTATGGTAAGTAAAGTTATGATAGAAAGGTAAAGATCTAGAGGGATATGGGTTCCTTTTATTTTCTACTAGTTCAGTCCACAACAATATCTCAAATGGGGCCCAAAGATCTTGGTTAGGTAAATAAGCATCCTTGAAATGTAGGAGCTGCAGAAGAAAGTGAGAAATGCTGCAATGAAATAGCTGGCCCTTCTTTTATTTTGTTGTGGATGCTGATTTCTGAGTATAGAAATGTCCTTCTAACTCTAGTTAATCCTCAAGGTAAGGAAGAGACAATTACAGTAGTTAGTAACAAGGCTGGAATGGAGACAAAGTAATTTGACACACTGGGATCTTTGAGAGTGCTTTGTCACTTAATTGAATTCTTGGACACAAATTCATGGAAACATTATTAACCTAAATCATCTATTTACCTAACAAATTTAGATCATGATGGACAGAAGTCTATTTTGATTTACCACAATATCTATATATAGAGGACCATATTACCAAAATGTAAGTATTTACAATAATCTTGTATTCTCAAATGAGTATTGATGTGAGTTGTCTCTTTTGTCAATAAAGCACAGATTGTAGTCAAAATTTAGAGCTAGCCCTGCATAACAGAGTATAATAATTAAAAGCATTAACCAAAAAGAGCAAAAATATTTGATTCTACTTGAATGGCTTCACCACATATGAAAAGTTTCTGAACTTTGAAAACATCTGAAATGCTCAATCATGTTAAATTGTGGTATCATGCTTGTCATTCACTGTTATTGTATTTTAAAATGCTAATCAATTCATGAAGGTAACTAAATGGATTTCCAATGCTCACATGCTCAAATGCTAAATATACACTGCTTCCAAGAAAAGGGTTAAATAGGATAGGATACGTAAGGTAGGATTCTTGAAATACACAGAATCAGATTTTAAACTTTTAGAATTGCGTTCATCTGTATGCTCCTCAAGATAAACTCAGGAAACACATGTGTTTAAACATCTACTTTTAATATTTTACAGTGTTCTTCAAGAGTATCTACCTTTGCAGAAAGATGTGAGAATGAATTACTATTCAACACAGACTAAATTACAAATAATCCCCTAAAGTTGCCCTTCTTTCGCTTTTCTTCTTTTGATCTCTAATAACTTTCTTATTGAAAATAAACATTCAGAATAAACTTCTCAAATAGTGTTGATGATTTTATTTAGCATCTCCCACGTTCTTCATGATGTATCTTCAGGATTTAGCCTAAATCGATTTATTTCCCAGGCCACAGCACCAACTGACTTTATCATTATTATCAGGAGTAGCTTTGCAGCGAGGGGCATTACTCTGGAAAGCTTTCTCAGACTCCACAACCTCTTCTTCCATCCTTCAAATTCAATACGATCTTTTGTTTAAACACTGCCTTTCTCTCCAGATTATCTCTTTAAACAAAATTGTTTAAGGAAAAATCAGTAGCAATAACCTCAAGCTAAATAAATTTATCATTTCCTTTAAGAGACAAAAAAAGAATACTTTAGCATCACAACAAATATTAAAAGAGGAGAAAAGAGCTTCAAAGTAGACCCTATAATTGTATAGTCTCTTAGGGTCAGATAATGTTTGATTGAGAACATACTGCTCCTATTTCAATTCTACTCCAGCTACCATTTGATGACCATTAATGATGACCATATTTTTGTTCTTTATCAAATATTCCATTTTAAAAATTTTATTAATACATGTTTTCAGTACAAGAAGTTTACTTTGATTTTGGGGAATAGTTGCATGTACATAATCCTCTTTTCCTTCTCACCCAAGTCCCTCCGTCTGCCTCTGATTTCCCTTTTCCTATTTTTACTAATGTTATTGTTATTCTTCCCTCACATTTGTGACACATAATGCTTACATTTATTGAGATCATTCGGCTCCTGTACATAGTACATCTTCTTACTTCATATCCCCTCTTTCCCTTCACACTTGATCTTCCAGATACTTTCCCATTTGCAAATGATCTCTTTCTTCTTTCCCTTTCTTTTCTTTTCTTTTCTTTTCTTTTCTTTTCTTTTCTTTTCTTTTCTTTTCTTTCTTTCTTTCTTTCTTTCTTTCTTTCTTTCTTTTTTCTTTCTTTCTTTCTTTCTTTCTTTGTTTCTTTCTTTTTTTTCCTTTTTTTCTTTCTTTTTCTTTCTATCCGTAATTATGTTCTTAGTACTTTAAGAGATACATATGGTATCTAAGTCGTATGTCTGGTTTAGTTCATTCAACATTATATTTTCTAAGTGCATCCATTTTTCTACAAGTGTCTCAAATTTACGCTTTTTTCTAGTTGAGTAATATTCCACTAAGCATAGCTACCATATTTTCCTTACCATTCGTCTGTTGATGGGTATAAAACCTGCTTTCAGGATGTAGCTATTATCAATCATGCTGCTATAAACATTGGTATGCATGTATCACTGAAGTATGATGTCCAGGATCATTCAAAGGATAATTACAAAGACAAACAGAATAAAGTTTTATCATGGACTGACCAGGCCAACCACCTCCCAAACAAGTGAATGGCAAAGGTTTAAATAAAAGAGACAAGTATGATTTTAGGGCTTCAGGAAGAGCAAACCCCTCTAGCACAATTTGAAATTCTCTGGGGGCTTAGACAAAGAACTTCTCTGGGTGGCCTGTATTTATTTGGTTTTCAAATAAGGGAAGGGGTTAGAGTAGAAAATGCAGGAAACTGAGCAGGACCTTGGGAGTGGTTCAAGGACTTCTCCAACTAACTGATTATGTTAATTTATGAGAACAATCTTATGTTAATTTAGGAGAAGTATCTTAGGAGAAAGTCTACATGTTGACTTGCACTATAGCAGTGAAATGCCTGCAGTTACAGTTTTTATTTAGTTAACTGGGGTGGGATCAGGCATCCTCAGCTATGACCTTATGATGTCCTTTGAGGTATCACAGGCCACTACAGCCTCAGCCAGGCCTAGTAAATCATACAGTTTCATTTACTACGAATCTGCTACCCATCTCCAGATGGAAGGTTTAGGCCTTTGACAGGCTGTTAAGTAAACATGCAAAGCCAATTGGTTAATTTTAAATCCTGCTCAGAGTCACTTCATGGTGGTCTCCATCAATTCCTCCTTTTTGTTTTTGTAATAGAATTTGAATCAGGGTAAATTGTGGTTGCATGGTGTCTAGCAGTTAGCCCATTCTGGTTTCTCTTTCACAGACTATGAATAGAATAAGGAGAAACATGCAGATTTCTCCAAACAGACCAACAGAAAGCCAAAAGTGTACCTTTAGATAACTGAATGGATTTAACTGGTTTAAGGAATCAGAAAATTTGCCCCAGTCTTGAATTCGTTCATCAAATTTTTGAGTCTGCTGGGACATTGACAATAGCTCCTTTTGGAGGGTCACAAGATCCACAGTAATATTTTTATGCATAGACCCTTGTATATGCTCCTTTGTGTCCTCCCAAGGATTTATAGATTTGCTATAAGGCAAGGGAGTTACATAGAAATGAGTGGCCTTGTGATGTTATTTTAATCCTTGTAATAGTTGTAGACTTTCTATTTGTTCTCCTATACATGACACAGAAATTTCCAGCATGCTAAGTTATGTCCATAATTCAGGATCTATACTATTTTGTATTTTCCATGCTTCAGCAACAGTGTTTGTCCAATTATCTATGAAATGAGCCATTTGCACAGAATGTGTGATGACCACTAAAGAAACTGTAACACTGGAAATTGGGAGAACCAGAGAAACAATTCCTGTAATAAGCAAGTCAAGCATTCTTTTTGTCCTGTGGGTCAGATATTTCAGTAGTGTATGTAGTAAATGTGGCACCAGAGAGTAAGACCATATTTCAGTGAGATTAACAGGGATCCAAACTCTTGGCATGTCACCTATTATTAATAATGTCTGCCTACAATCAGCACCTGGTCTTACACAATGGCTCAAAGTACAATTTGAGCACTTCATGGATTTGGCATTCCAAGATACAATGCCATGTAGAAATACATAAGGATTAATCCCAGCACACGGGAGGCTGAGGTAGGAGGAGCGTTGTGAGTTCGAGGCCGGCTTGGGCTACAACGTGAGCGCAAGACCAGCCTGTGGTACACAGTGTGACCCTGCCTCAAAAAAACCAGGGCCGGGAGTTTGGCTCAGTGGCTTATGCGCCTGTCAGGCAGGCACAAGGTTGTAAGTTCAATCCCCGGTGCCGAAAAAAAAAAAAAAAAAGAAATACATAAGGATTATAAGTGCAAATGAAAGGTTGGACAGTTTCGTAATGTTTTAAGAACTTCATTATTATTTGATTTTATGCCTTTGCCAGTCTATATACTTCCTTTTATGAAAGGTAGTGCCAATTTTCAAAAATATTGTTGTATTGGTCTTACTCTGCCACTACAGATTAAGCATGGCATAGAGGTACTGAGCCCCAAGCTGGTCCAATTTACAAATTGTACAGGTAAAGATTGTTTAGTAACAGTATCTGAATATGTCCAATTTAAGACTTGCTATGAGTCTGCAGTTTTTACCCTGCCAATGATTTTTCCCCATGGGTTCCAATCTATAATCTCATATCGTCCTATTTTACCTTTAACTGCTGCCTTGGGTCCACAAGCAGTCCATGACCAAACAGTAATTTCATGTATTTTTTTAAAAAACTAATTACAGAGAAAACAGTTATCTTCGACTTCCATAAATCTGTCATGATTTTTGGGGTAAATGTAGATCCCAGAGTGATAACAACCAGTTGCTCCAAACTGTGTCCCACCCAAGTTTGTGGGTGAGCAACAAAGCAATATTCTGATTGAACTTTAACATCTTAAACACATAATGGTAAAAAGACAAAATGCAAAGTATAATTAATAATTGTCTTGTCTGGTATATTAATAGGAATGGGTGGACCTGGAATGGTGTCTAATCTAGGGCCAGTCATGTCTAGTTCACGATAAATCTCAAGTGGAGAATCTTCCCAAATAAAGGGTCTTAGTAATCGAGGATTAGGGACATAAGTCCAATACTCCACTCCTGAGACAGATGTTATCCATACAGACACTACCAGCAGGGCCATTAAGGTGACCAAAATATTCTCAGGGGTTAGTGGAATTCCCCTTCTGGTCACTATATCCCTAGCCTTGTGATCGTCACTTAGCTGTCATCCCACTGAATCACTCATCCTCTCTCCTCTTCTCTTGGGGGAGCCGGAGGTGGATTCTCTGGCTGTTGGAAAGTCTCTGGGGGCCTAGGTCATTGGAGCCATCGTGCAGGACTGTCTCCAGTGTTGGTTGTGTCTCCTTCCAAGGTCACACATTCCTTGACAGCAGTTACCTTGTGAATTTATCACCTGTTATGACACAAGCATAACCTCACTCCCATGCTATTAGCTGTAACGGTCCTTTAAAGTTTAATCTAGGCACAGAAAAGGCAAAACATGGTCTATCTGTGGGGAAAAGATGAATGTTAAAAAAGCAGTCCTTTAAATCAATTATGATGAGAAGCCAGTCTCTAAGAACTGCAGTTGTATTTGGCAGTCCTAGTTGTAGCACCCCCATAGGAAGTAACAAGTATCTATAGATCTTAAGTCTTATAACAATCTCCAGTTGCCTGATTTCTTTGGACTAACAAAGGCAGAAGTATTTCAAGGACTGAGTTTTCTAAACATCCTAACTGAAATTGTTCCTGAACTAATTTGTGTAATCTGGTTAGTTTAACTTTGTTAAGGGGCCATTGATCTACCCAAACAGGCTCCTTGGTTTTCCATTATAAAGTCGGAGCTGCTTTGCAGGTAGAAGTATCAATGATCCTTGCCAACAAACCTGTTGATATCTGATGCCTGTCATTTAGTTTCAGTCCTTATAGGCTCTTTGGTTCCCTGTGAGTTTTTTCCTAGCCCTTTGTTTTCTTGATATCCCATTTTAGTCATCATTTGTCTAATTCTAGGATCTGAATCTATTTAATTTCAGAATTTGAACTTGTTCATTTAATTTTAAAATCAGAATTGCTAATCAACATTAATTTCCAGTTTTGTAACAAATCTCTTCTCCACAAATTGACTGGAATAGGTGCCACATATGGTAAAAAGAAATCCTTTTATTGGTCAGGCCCTTCATAAGGCAAGGGTGAGGCACTTTTTAGTACATGCTAAGGGAACCCCAGTCCCATTGAGGAGGTAGGGGCCTTTTGTGTTGGCCACGTGGTGGGCCACTGTTCTAATGTGAGTACAGACGTGTCTGCACTAGTGTCTATTATTCAAAGCATTTTCCATTAATCTTTACAAAACCCATAGGCCTATTTTTAGTCCCTTCCTCTGTAAAATAAATTTCTCTTTTTATAGTCTTGCTCCCTCATGATCTTTCTATATTTAACAAATGAAAGTTTATCTATAGACCACAAAGTAGGCCTGCTCAAATCCTAGGGATCTCATGTAGCATCATCATGTGTCTTGGATGCCTGGCAGGAGTTGCAAGATTTATATACTTACCCTGCTGAATTTCAATTTTGTTTTGGTCCTATACTTTATTCTCCATTCTCCATTCTT
>RJWM01015721.1:0-47183 GCA_004363535.1 Dasyprocta punctata | reverse complement strand
CTCCCTAACTCATTCCTGGAAACAAGTTTTACCCTAATACCAAAACCAGAGAAAGACCCAACCAAAAAAGAAAATTACAGGCCAATCTCCCTAATGAACATAGATGCAAAAATCCTCTTAAAATACTGGTAAATAGAATACAGCAAGTTATCAGAAAGGTTATACACCATGATCAAGTGGGATTGATCCCAGGAATGCAGGGATGGTTCAACATACGGAAATCAATACATGTAATACACCATATCAACAGGGCCAAAGACAAGAACCACATGATCATCTCAAAAAAGCTTTTGACAAATTCTAACACCCATTCATGATTAAAAACCCTACAGATAATCAGAATAGATGGTCTCTACCTCAACCTGATAAAAGCCATATATCATACACCAACAGTCAACATCTTACTGAATGGAGAAAAATTGGAAACATTCAACCTAAAATCAGGAACAAGACAAGGATGTCTATTATCACCACTCTTATTCAATATAGTTCTGGAAATATTAGTCAGAGCAATTAGACAAGAGAAAGAAAAAAAGGGAATAAGGATAGGAAAGGAAGAAGTAAAATTATCACTCTTTGCAGACAATATGATACTCTATATAGAAGACCCCCAAAAATCCATTAGAAGACTTCTGGAAGTAATAACCAAATTCAGTGAAGTAGCTGGATACAAGGTGAAAACTCAAAAATCAATAGCATTCCTGTACACAAACAACAAAGTCACTGAGAGAGAAATAAGGGAAACCACACACTTCACTATAACATCCAAAAAAATGAAATACTTACAAATCAATCTAACAAAGGAAGTAAAAGATCTATACAGTGAAAATTACATTACTCTAAAGAAGGAGATCAAAGAAGATCTCAGAAAATGGAAAGATATTCCCTGTTCATGGATAGGAAGAACAAACATCGTGAAAATGACCATTCTCCCAAAATTATTATGCAGATTTAATGTAATCCCAAGCAAAATACCACTTGCCTACCTCACAGAGCTAGAGAAAGCATTCCTGAAATTCATCTGGAACCAGAAAAGACCTAGAACAGCAAAGGCAACTCTAGGTAATAAAGGTAAGGCAGGAGGCATCACAATCCCTGACTTGAAACTATACTACAAAGCTACTGTGATAAAATCAGCATGGTACTGGAATCAAAACAGACCTGAAGATCAATGGAATAGATTAGAAGACACAGTCACAGCTACAAACACACTTAGCCACCTCATCTTTGACAAAGGGTCCAAACATGTACATTGGAAGAAAGATAGCCTCTTTAACAAATGGTACTGGAAAAACTGGCTTTTTATATGCCATTAACTAAAACTAGATCCATGTCTGTCACCATGCACTAAAATAAAGTCAAAATGGATCAAATATCTGAATATTAAAACAGAGACACAAACTTACTAGAAGATAGAGGAAGTGAAAATCTTGAAGACATAGGAGTACCAGAGAGCTCATGAACAAAAATCAAATTGCATGGGAAACATTTTCCAGAATCAACAACTTGGGTCTCATTTTACTTAGAAGTTTTTGCATGTCAAAGGAAATCTCCAACAGAGTGAAAAGAAAACTCACAAACTGGGAAAATATCTTAGTCAATTGTCCATCAGACGAAGGACTTCTATCTAAAATGTATAAAGAATTAAAAGAAATCAGGCCCCTAAAATTCATGGACCCAATCCAAAAATGGTCTTCTGAGATGAATACACACTTCTCAGACAAAGAAATACAAATGCCAAATAAATATATGAAAAAATGTTCAACATCAATGGTCATTTGGGAAATGCAAATTAAAACAACACTGAGATTCCATCTCACTCCAGAAAGAATGGCCAAGATTAAAAAATCAAGCAACAGCAAATGCTCATGGGGTGTGGGGAAAAAGGAACTCTTCTCCACTGTTGGTGGGAGTGTAGACTGGTGCAACCACTGTGGAAGTCAGTGTGGAGATTCCTCAAGAAGCTAGGATTAGAGATCCCATTCAACCCAGCTCTCCTGCTTCTGGGCATTTTCCCAGAAGAATTGAAAACATCATACCACAGTGATGTCTGTGCACCCATGTTCATAGCAACCCAATTTGTAATAGCCAGATATTGGAAACAACCCAAGTGCCCCTCAATCAAAGAATGGATAGAAAAGATGTGGTATTTTTATACAATGGAGTACTACTTCAGCTATTAAGAAAGATTGCATTGAGACTTTTATAAGTATATGGACACGATTTGAGACCATACTCTTAAGTGAGATAAATCAAACCCACATGTGTAAATACCATATTGTCTCCCTAGTGTATGAAAGTGAAAAAATATATATGATCCAAAATCTATAATAAATACCAGGTAAGGGTAAAAAACAGCTCGAAGAGCAAAAGTAATTGGGAAGGGAAAAGGGAGAAAGAGGGAAAGAAAAGGAAAGGATATAAATCTGTATATATGTATATGTAAGATAACAGAAACGAACACACTGCTGAATGTATTCATTATTGATAAAGAATAATTAATACTCATATGATTAGATCAATTTTGCATGTCTATATCTATTAATGTAAACAATCATTTTGAAGATAATGATATGTAATGTTGCAACCATTGTCAAATTTCTATCCTGTTTTGTAAACTTCTAATGTTACTGTTGTGTATTTATTTTAGTCCTTTGTTTGTATCTTTTGCTTTTTGTCTTTGTTATATATGTCTTTATTTCTCTTAAATAAAAAAATAAATAAAAATGAAAGAACAGTAAGAAATCAACAGTAATTAATATATTACAAATTGTTATTTTAGAAGTAGTTGTTCAAGTTCCAAGATCTAGGCATAAAAAATGATCAGACAATCAGTGACAAAACAAACTATTCTTTTTTATGAACTAACAGAGAATTAGTAGTATAGTTATCTATCTATCTTGTGCACTTACGCATACATACAGTTATACGTGTATATCCACATATATATAATCTTTTCCTTTCTTACATTTCTCTTTTCCCTGGGTATTTTCCCAGAAAAACTGAAAATGTCATGTCACAGTGATACATGTGCACCATGTTTATAGCAGCACAATTCGTAACAGCTAAATTTTGAAAACAACCAAAATGCCCATCAACCACGGAACAGATGAAAAAGATATGGTACTTTTATACAATGGAATATTACTCAACAATTAAAAAGGATGATCTTGAGGTTTTTATAGGTAAATGGAACTTGAGACTATACTCATAAGTGAAATAAATCAGACTCACATCTGTAAATATTGTGTTGTCTCCCTAGTGTAAAAATAAATAATAATAATTATAAACTGAAAGAGTAATAAGATCCAAAAGGTACAATAGATATTGCAATAATGAAAGGGAAAGAAAGTGCTCAAAATTAAAGAACAACTAAACTTTTTAAATGATGCACTGCAATTCCTGTTTCTACTCCTTCAACTCCTATTCAATTTCTGGTCTATTGTGTACTACTCTATTTGTAGCAGACCACCCATACTACTGCTACTTTTTGAAAAATATAACTACCATTAAAAGCCTTGGTAAGTTACCTAGTGTTTGGACAGATCTTTTCTACATCTTCTTCTTCATCAGACCGATGAGCATAGGGAAAAGGATTATGTTTAAATTAGGTTTAAATCCTGTCAAATTACTGCTTAAATTGCTATTAACTGTTTTTAAATCATGAAAACAACAGTTTAATTTCAACTTGCTGTATCTATATCCTTATCACCAAATTCAGACTGTATCACAAAGTTTAGCTTCAATAAACACTCACTAACTAAATACATGAAATATCTATAATTTATAAAGTATTAGGTAGCTGTTGTAAACTCTTAAATTTACATTTTTTTTCTGCTTTTGAATGTTTTATGTTTCAAAGCTTCAAGAATCAAAACATATTCGACTGAAAGGTAAAGCTGTTTATATATTGCAGAGTCTAACATATTAAAAGTAGTGTTCTGGAAGTATAAAGTATATAAAGACATACTACAGATCTTTGAAATCAGATACACTAGTTTAAATCTTTATTAGTATATTATAATCACTAAAATTTATAGGATGGTTTTTCTACAAAGTCCAAATCATTTCTCTAATAAAAATTAAAATGGTTTGTACATAGAAGAACAGTTCCTCAACTTAATAAAGGCCATTTATGAAAAATCTGCAGCTAACATGACTGTAATGTTATAATGGGGGAAAACTGAAAGTTTTTCCACTAAGATCAGGTACAAGATAAGGATGGGAGGTCTTGCTACTTCTGTTCAACCAAGTGTGAATTCTAGCAAGGTCAATCAGATCTGAAAAAAAAAAGTCAGCTAAGCAAGAAAGAGGAAACAAAATGTCTCTATTTTCAGATGATGTGGGTCTATATTTAAAAAAAATCAAAGATTCCATAAAAGACTGTTAGAATTAATAAATGAATTTAGTAAAAAGGCAAGATACAAAATCAATACATTAGTATTTTTATATCTGTATAACAACCTTGAAAAATAAATCAAAAAAGTGATCTCAATTATGCTAGTATTTAAAAATAAAACATTTAGGCATAAATTTAATCAAGGAAATAAAGTATCTTTACACTGAATACTATGAAGCATTACTGAAAGAAATAAAGATGAAAATAATTGGAAATGGATCCCATGTTCATGGATTAGAAGAATTAATATTATTAAAATGTCCATATTGTCCAAAGCAATATACAGATTAAAAAATTCCCAGTATTATTCTTCATAGAAATAGAAGAAAACTTAAAACTTTGTACAGAAGCATAAGATAACTAGAACAGCCAAAACAAAATTGAGGAAAAAAGAGCAAAGCTGGAGGCATCATGCATCCTGATTTAAAATTATATTGTAAAACTATAGTAAAAAAAAACCCAGTATATTGGCCCCAAAGGACACTTATAATGGTAGAGTAGACCAAAGACCACAGAAACAAATCCAAATACGCATGGTAAATTAATTTTTAACAAAGACATAAAGAGGAGTCAATGGGGAAATGATGGTCTGTTTAAAAAATAGTTTGGGGAAAATTAGATTTTCATATACAAAAGAATGAAATTAGACATTAATCTTGGTCTTTAAACAAAAACTAGGCACAAAATGACCTTAAAATGGATAGAGTACTACAAGTAGATACAAAGCCATAAAATCTAAAGCCTCAGAAAAGAACTTAGGGGAAAAACTCCTGGTCATTGGTTTTGACAATGATTCTTTTTATTTATTTATTTTTTTGATATGACAACAAAAACTCAGGTCCCAAAAGCAAAAATAACTAAATGGGACTATATCAAGCCAAATATCTTCTGCACAGCAAAGGAAACAATCATCAGAATGAAACAGTAACCTATAAGTTGAGAAAATATATCTGCAAACTATGTATCAGATAATGGGTCATTATCCAAAATACATAAAGAAGTCACATGACTCAGTAGCAGAAAAAAAAAATTAAAAACGAGCAAAGGATTTGAATAGTCATATCTCCAATGAAGACATAAAAATGACCATGTTGAAAAAGAGCTCAACATCATTAGCCATTAGGGAAAGGCAAAGCAAAACCACTATGACATTCTACCTGATACCCTTTAGTAAATTATAAAACAGACAAAAGATTTCAAACTTGTTAAAGATGTGCAGAAAGTGAAGCATACTGTTGGTGACAATGTTCATTAGTATAGCCAATATGGAAAACAGAATGGAGGTATCTAAAGAAATTAAAAATAGAGTCACCGTATTACCTAACATTTTGTCTTCCGTGTCCATACATTTCTAAAATGAAATCATCATCTCATGATGATATCTGCACTACCATGTTCTCTGTAGCATTATTCACAATAGCTAAGATACATCTGTCAGTAGGTGAATAGATAAAAAAATACACACACAAGCACGTAGGCACACACACAGTTATTCTGCCCTAAAAGGAATAAGGTTTGGGGAACACTGTGGAAAGTAAAATAAGTCAGACACAGAAAGAAAAATATTGCATAATCTCTCTGATATATGGAATCTGAGAAAATAAAAAAATGTTCAAACATATAGAGAGAACAAAACAGTTACCAGAAATAGGAGAAGTGCATATAGGAAATGAGGACATTAATGTCAGAGGGTACAGTGTAAGAGATATGTAGTATAAATAACCTAGAGGTTTATTATAAAACACGAAGACTATGGAAAATGAAATTGTACATGTTTTAGCTGCTCTTGCCACAAAAAAAGTAAAAAGAAGGCAACTATGTGAAATGATAGATATGTTAATTTTCTTTGTTACATAATGTTTTTACTATATATTTGAGTCAAATAACACAATGTTGCACACTTGAAGTATACACGATAAAATTTAATTTTAGAAATAAGTAAGAACCATATATAGCTATTCCATTCAGTATTACTTGATATAAACGTTTGTAATGTCCAACATTTAGAAAAACAGTAAACCACTTAAAATATGAAAAAAAGGAAGAATATCTGCTTTTCAGAGCTATTGTGAGCACTGAAAGCACTGAATGTGTGCAAGTGTATTGCAAATGTCAAATGTGAGCCAAATGTTAATGATCTTAGTTTCCATATCTAGGGAAGGGGTTAGTGTAGTTGCCTGCTTCTTGGCCGGGAGGAGGCTACCCCTTATCTTCTCACTGGGCCTTCAAAAAGAAGGTAGGGCCAAGCAGACAGATGGGGCTGGAGGCAGAAACATCTTTTGAATTCTGGCTCCATTCTTGACAAGCTGAGTAGCTATGAGAAAGCTTCTTGGAGCATAAGAACAGTGTGCTCAGAAGGTAAGTGAGTTGACTGGGTTTAGGGCATGTCTATCATTTAGCAGTCTTTTAACCTTAGGAACACTGTTCAACTTTAATTATCTATCAAATACAGACAACAAAATATATTTCTCATAGAATTGAGAATAATAATAATGAGTATTATTAGTTTGTGTTTAGGAAGATCTGAGATATTCAGAGTATGAACAAGGGGATCTTACCGTATGCCAAGATGTTCTAGGAACACCAGGGATATCCAATTAAAGCAATTTGGATATGCCTTTCGAGTAAATGCCATTTCACTTTCTTTCTCTTTATTGGCTATGAGTTAGATAATACAACACTACATCTGGAGACTCAGAAGATAGCTCATTTGTATTTTTGAAATGAATAAATAAGTTCAATTCTTAAAACTCACCAGACAATCTGGTGTGTAGGGAACTTGGGAGAAGAATTTTTAGCAATTATCTAGATTTCTAATCCTTCTGCATATGTGAGAAAACCAAACTGCCAAATGAAGGGTCAAATGCGTGCACAGAACTCCCACACAACATTCCTGCTTTCCATGGACCGTGCTGTGGTTTGGATGGTTTGTCCTTTAAGAGTTCCTGTGTTGAAAATTTGATCCTCAGTGTGGTAATATTAAAAAGTGGTGATATCTTTAAGAGTTGGTACCTGGTGGAAGCTGTTTACATCTTTGAGGGCACTGCTACAGAAGGAATTGTAGTTCCATGGTATCCCACTTAATTCTCATGAAAAGATTTGGAAAGTAGACTACCGTGAAAGTTGGTACCAAGAAGTAGGGTCATTGCTAGAATTATACTTGAAAATATGGAAGCAACTTTGGAACTTGGCAGTAGAGATAAATTGGAAGACTTTGGAAGACCAGGATAGAAAACACCTAGAATGCTGCTAGCAGCTCAGTTGTTGCAAGTGATTCTGGTGAAGGTTGCAAAGAGGAGTCTTGGAAACTAGTTTCAGATGGAAATGAGTATCTGATTGAGAGTTGAAGTAATGGTCACACATATTACACAAGTGCTAGGAATTTGGTTGAACTGTGTCTGTGCCCTAAGACTTTAAAGAAAGAACAAATCTGAGAATTATTGACTGGTTTAATTGGCAGAAGAAATCTAAATAATGAAGCATTCAGGGTAGAACACGGGTTTTACTTACTTCTTGTAGTCAGATTTATAGTGAGATTAGTAAGCAAAAAGAAACAGAAAGATTTGGTAAATTTGCAGCCCGGACAGGAAAAGAGTGTTTTGGAGAGCACAATAAAGGTGTTACTGAGCTACAGCTTGCTAAAGAGGTTAGCATGATAAAAGGGAGTTAGATGCTAATCAGCAAAATAGTAGGAAAAACGTTTCAAGGGTATCTCAGAAATCTTTGAGGCTACCCCTTTCCAGACAGGGCCAGATGTCCTTCAGGACACAGTGCTCTCAAGAACGCTCTGAGGAATTGTCCAAGCGCTCACTTCCCAGGACTACCTTTGTCATGTTCTCCGTGCTTTGCTATTCCAGCCAGAGTTCAAGGAGACCCAGGACAGCTTGTGCCAGAGGCAAATCTTGGTGCCACCAACATGGTTCTGATTGTACAGGAAATCTGAATGCAAGTGTTAGGGCTTTTGCTGAGATTTCAGAGGAAAGTCTGAGAGGTCAGGCTGATGTCTGATGCAGACTCAAAGCCCTTGCAGAGATGATCCATTAGCACATGTAGTGGAGCCATGGGAGGGCAGCCGAAAGATAGAGCAACTAATAGAAAGCAATGTCAACCTGGGGAAGCTGTGGGCATCAACATACACCCCAAAAGAGCAGCCATGTGACTAGCAACCAGCAAAACTGAAGAGGTCTGGGAGTTAAGGAAGGATCCTGGACTTGGAACTTTAATGTTTCTACTAGATTTTGGTGTTGTTTTAGGCAAGCCTTCCTTTTTACTTGTCCATCTCTCCTTTTTGCTTTTAGAATGTTTGTTCTATCTGTCTCCTGTCATTTATCTTAGAAGCATGTGAATTGTCTTTATGGAAGCTCAGAGCTGAAAAAGTTGCCTTGTCTCAGATGTGACTTTGAGCTTGGACTGCTGAGTGACACTGGAGCAGGTTGAGGCTCCGGGACTGTTAAGGATGTGATGGATGCTGTGGGGAGCGACTGAACCATGGCTGAGCATGAGGTCTGTGAACTCCTAAGGACTAGAGCAAAGCCAGTCCCAGGAACTTGGAATGTCAGATGCAGACCTTGTAAACAAGTTGACCTCTAGCTCAGTTGCATATCAGCAGGTGTCCAGCCATGGTGTTCCTCCTTGTTAACTACAGCGCAGATAGCTCTGAAAATGTTTCATTTTCCGTGTTCTCAGCAAAACACCAAGACCTTGCATTTTCAACCTCATTGCATGCTTCCTCCATTTTTACTGTGAATAAATAAAGATACAGACTGTGCTGGGTTGTCAATGCCTCTCCATCAGAAAGGTTATGTCCCACTGGGTTGCAGCTTTCCTCTTATGTTTCTTGACTTTTCTTAACCTTCCATTGACTCCTCTCAGGACCCTGCTGGCTGCACAGAATACAACAGACTGTGTTTCACCTTGTGAGACAGACATGAATCTTGGGGCTCAGGTTTCCTAATTAACCTCCTTACTGTACAAATTACTCAGCTTCAGGCATACTGTTATAGCAATGGAAACTAAACTAACACAGACTGCTTACAAGTTGGGCATAAAAGGGGTTGAAGTGTTAAAGATAGTGACCTCTAGACCTGTAAATATGAGTTGTCTTCATAGAGCATATTCATGTTGTCAGGACATAAGGGAGACGTGTCAGTGACTGTCAACAGTACCGATCCTTCTCATTCCCCAGGAAAATGACAGGGAAATTTGATTTTATTCACAAATAGTGGGAAAAGTCAATTACAAACAGAGACCTGAACTCTTTTATTTGGGTCTATTTTACATTCTTCATTATGGGGACACACTTTCATCCCCTAGATCCTAGGTCCTCTCTTGATACGTGCAAACACCATTTCTGATTAGGAAGGATGGTGCAGCCTAAGAAAGAGAATAGTTTGTAGTGGAGAGAATGAGAGCTACAAGCCATCTCCTACCTGGAACATCCATTATACTTTTCCATAGTCTCCTTGTGACCAAATCCCAAAAGGCATACTGGATCCCTAGCTAAACCTAAAACTTGTTATGACTAGAAATCATAATACTAGTAGATAGCTTCCTGTTCTGTATCAGAGAGAGTCATCAATCTCCAATAGATGACTCATTCTCCCTCCTTACAGAAGTAGAGGTTATAATAGTAATACAACAAACAAGAATTATTGTTCATAGAGGACTTTATAATTTGAAAAGTCTTCTTGTACATACTGTATTAGCTCATCTGCTTTCACAGCAATCACAGAAAATGAATGTTTTGAATCATAGGAGAGAAACATAGGACTAGAATTCCAAAACAAGTAATTTTTGGTCAACTATATACTGTCATGGCAGATATTGAAGGTCATGAAAAGATAAAATTACTTGTTCCTGTGTGTTGGGGAGCCGCAGATAAGTCTCATCAGTTACACAGGAGTTGATTTGTAAGAGGGAAAATCACTGCAAAATGGAAAAAGGAAAAATAAAGAAGACCAACAAAATTAAATAATCCAAATTTAACGAAGTTACTGATGAGTAAATGCTGTACACTCTGTCCCAAAGCTCCAGCTATGGCATCAGAGTGTCTTTCGTGGTACTCTCTTTTAGAAAACTGAGAAGATGGAGGTAATTTTTTACTCCATCCATGAAGGTTCCTAATGTCTGATCCAAGAAAGAGAATGATAAAATTATTAGAAAAATCTCTAAATCCCACTGAAGCCAGTTTTCCAAACTTGCTTCCTAGTATCCATGTTGTACCAATTTGACCCTGATTCACCAAATCTCTGAAAGATAAGAGGTGAAAGAAACTAAGGGTCTTGGTTCCATTGATAACAACACAGAAAACCTGAATGAGTTATAAGCATAATTTTTATAGGCCTTGGAAGAAATGGTGGATGGAAGTGAGTCCTGATACATTGAATAACACAAAGAAAGCTCTTTAAATATGGGATAGAACAGTGGATCTACTGCAGGCATGATTAGAGAGGGAAGTTGGCTAGCAGTAGGTAGAGAGGCATTATAAGAGTGGGAAAAAATCAGTTGAACCTTAGAACACAGCATAGGTTAGTTACACTGATAGAAATTTTTAATAAAAATTACAAAGATTCGTCTATTCAAGAAATGAAAACAAAATCCAAGCAGAATAGCTATGAAAATGAGAAGAAACAGACAGAAAAAGAGAAAGAGAAATCACTGAAACACAAACACACAAAAAAGTTTAGCAAGAAGAAATGCATTAGAGAGAAAACATATAATAAGAATTATAACTGATTCTTAATCAGAAACAATGTGAGTGAAAAGATCATGGAATGACATAAAAAATGTGTTGAAGCAAAAAAGTAATTAGCAGGAGAAAATATCTTCCACACATTAATGATGCGCACTAATGGTATTTTCAAATAAAATAAGAGACGGGAAAATATGTCGCTAGCCCTTTTGCATTTTAAAAAAGGATAAAGAAAGCATTTTAACAGAAAAGAAAATGATGCCATGAAAATGACTCAATAAGAAAAACATATATAGGTAAATATGAAAGAATACTTTCTAAGCTTTATATTTACAATAAACACTTTTATTTTTGTAGAAAATAAGCAAAAAGAATAACATATCAATGACTTATAAAATGCAAAAGAAAAAGTTGAACAGCAATACAGAAGATAGAAGGAAAGAATAAGTATAGAATTGTATTATTTTTACAAAAAGTAATATAATATCTTTTCAAAGTAAACTGACAAATTAAATATATTTATGATGACTCCTAAAGAAACCAGTAACATAAAACAAAAAGACACACCTGAAATGTCAATGAAAAAGAAGACATGGAATACTAATAAAAACTCAAATGATCCAAAATAAGGCAAAGAAAAGGGAACAATGATTAGAGGAAATAAATTGCTAGAATACAAAAAAAAAAAAATGATTGACTAAAACAGAACCTTATCAGAGTAAGTTAAATGTATATGACCTAACTGCTACTATTAAAAGTCAGAGATTTTCATATTGATAAAGTTATGGAAGATTTAATATTTATAGGGTTTAATCATGAAGATAAGCTCAAAGTGAAAGCATGGAAAATACAATATAAAGTGTAAAACAATTAACATAAGAAATTGATGTAGACACATTAATACCAGGTCAAGTAATTTTAAGACAAGGAGTATTATCAGAGATAAGATAGGCATATCATAGTTATGGAGAACCTAATTCATTAGGAAGACATAACAATCCATTTGGTGTTTTTAATCAATAATGAGCTTCAAAATAAATGTATTAAAATGGAGAGAACTAAAGGTAGAAACATAGTTGAATTCAATAATAATAAAATAGTTTAACATTTCTCCTTTGGTGATGACAAAATAGACAAAAATCAGTCTTCTATATTAGTAAGACTAGAGATTTGGAGAATTACATCAGCTCACTTGTTTTAGTTGACATGTAGGGGGCACTGTACCCCCTAAGCGCAGGAAATACATTCTTCTCAATGCACATGTAAAATTCTCCAAGATATGCTGTATTTTGGGATATCTAGCATCTCAATAACTTTCAAAAAATTGAAACAATATGTACTAGAAAGCTTTAACAATAAGATGTTTTAAAATTCTCCTTGTCATTAAAAATTAAACAAGGGATGAATGAATGTCCTTTGAAGAAGAAATTGAGGAAAGCAGAAGTATTTTGAACGATGACAATACAGTATCAAATTTTACTGGTCATAGCTAAATCCATATTTAGAAAAAATGTAATCTTTGAATGTTTTTGTTACAAAACAAAATTTAAAAGTCAGTGAATAGTCTTGCCATATTAAGAAACCAGGAAAAGCAGAGCAAATTAAAAAAACATATAAAAGGAAATAATAGATCAGTAATCAATGAAATAAAAATCAAAAATTAGAGGAAAGCAAAAGAACCATTAAGTAATACCTTGAGAATATTATTGAAACTGATGTTTCTCAAGCAATTATGTTTAGGAAAAAGAGAAATCACTAATTGTCAGTATTAAGAATTAGATAGTCATCGCTATTGATCATAACAAACATCAAAATATGTTATACATTTATGCTATGAAATTTTACAGAAATAGATACATTTCTTGAAAGACAAAAGCATCAAAACTGATATATGCAGATATATAAAATGTACATAAGCTTTCATTTGTTGAATAAATTGAATTTATAAATAGGAACCTTCTCTCAATGGAAATTCTAAGCCTAAATGCCTATGTTGAGTGATAGCTCTTAGAAAAAAGAAATTATTGATTCCCAACTCACTTACTGATGTTACTACAACTCTAAAACATAACCACAATAAACAGCTTTACAAGAAAAGGAAATCAAAGGCCAATGTTCATAATGAATCTATATACAACAAACTTTTATTAAGTACTATACCAACAATTGTGCTGAAACACATAAATATAAATTAGTATGTATAATTACAAATATTTTAAAGGATATATAAGTAAATGTAATAAAAATATGTCAAATGAAAGAATTGCAACTAATTACTGCAGTTTATCATTTGCCTTTAGTTTAATAATATAATTCAAATTTTATTATAATGTACATGATGTATAATGTATGTGTAGAGAAAAATATGTAGTATTTAAAGAACATATTGCATATATACATTTAATATATACATTAATATATACATTATATATATATATATATATATATATATATATACAGAGATTATGAGGCATTATCTCATGTTATCATAAAGTTTGGCATAGATGTGCATTTGGCAAGCTGGAGACCCAAGAAAGTTGATTATATAGTCTCGGTCTGAGTCTATAGGTAACAAAATCCAGCATCCTAGCTTGGAAGGAGGCAGACAGGAGGATGCCCTTGGGTACCAAATGTGTCAGTCTTTTTGTTCTAGCATGTTGGTAAAACAATGGGCAAAAGTATCAGTGGAGCAGAATGAGTCCCATAAATAGCCTCATTGTTAATTCATTTTTACAAAATCATCAAAACAATTGAATGAATAAATAATTTTTTTTCCAAAAATGGTGTTAAAGCAACTGGTTAAATATATAAAGTTTATCTCTGATGTTTACATCCCATCTTAATAAAATTTATTCAGTAAGAACCATAATAATGTGTTTAATAAGACTTAAATGTAAATAAAAATATGTGTAACTTCTAGAAACATAGGTTGACATATTTGTAACCTTTAGGTAAACAAGGGGTTTTTGAGAATACTGAATGAAAAAATGTATATGTATACACAAATACACACACACACATATATATACAGTTTTATATATACATATATATATCAACATTAAAGCATTTCTTCCTCAAAAGATACCACTAAAAACTAAAGGCAAATGATAAACTGGAGTAATTAGTTGTAATTCTTCCATTCGACAAAGAATTAGAATCCAAAGTGCATAAAGAACTTTAAATCAAATGATACAAGAAAAGTAAATCAATAAAAAAGGCAAAAAACTCAGATTTCAGAGAACTCTAAATGGCCTATAAGCTTATTGGAAAGTATTCAGAGTCACTATTCATCAGGGAACACAAATTAAAACCAGAAGGGGATACCCCTCCACTCCACCAGAATCGTCAATTTAAAAAGTCAATGACCCTAAATGTGGAGTAATTGGAATTCTCATATACTGTGGTGTGCATGTACAGTGATAGTACCATTTTGTAAGACATTTTGCCAGGTCTTTACAAATTTAGCCACAGAAGTCTCCTGTGACAATGAAGTATCATAGACTCAGGTCCTCAAGAAGTGATTTGTACAGTGTTACTCACAGTGGATTTATTATCAGTTTCATAAAACTGAAAACAACACAGATGTCCATTAGTAGGAGAAATGAGGACTATATTATAATAAATTCACACAATGGAATAAAAAGATCCAACAATCTATAACATAGATACATCTCAAAAACATTATAGTGCTCAAATAAAGAATACTGAAACAAAAGTACATTTTGCAGAATTGCATCAAAATGAGATTAAAAGAACAAGGAAACCAAACTTGAATAGCCACTGCCTCTTGTTGAAGAGAGGTTTAGTGGAGAGGGAGACAAAGGAAATTTTTAAGTGGATTTGTAAATAAAGAATTGAAAAATTTAGTGAGATTACTGTGTTTGGTCGTGCAGTAAATTAAACTGAAATTAAAGTAAGAGATCATATAGGATGTCAGAAAACCACTTTTTTCTATTATCTTGAGTTATAATTACCTGTTTCAACTATCAAAGTCCAACAGATAGAATTGCACAATGCACATTGAATTTTTTTTTTGTACCAACGATCAAACTCACGACCTCACACTTATGAGGCAGGCACTTATGCCACTGAGCTAAATCCCTGGCTTGAATTAGAATTAAAATAACATTCTAATAACATTCGTATAAGTGGTTTAAGGTTTGTCATGTGAAAAATGTTGACTCATATTCATTAAATCCTCTTTGACTCTCCCTGATTAATTTAGGAAAAAGAAAGTCACATGTCATGCACAAAGCTTCTTCCTTCTCATATTTTCCTTTTACTCAGCCTTGGCAGAGGGGTCTCATTCTAGAACCAGCAGTGATTTGGTGTCTCTGGCCAGTCACTGAAGCTGAGGTCAATTCCCCTGGAGTTTATCCAGTTCCTTCAGTGCCTTCGAAGGGGAAACAAGCCAATGCTAAGTCAACATGTCTCTATTGTTTCAGTATCAGGAGCTAACTTAACACGGCAGTAGATTCCAGTCACAGCCACAAGATGTCAAATGCACCAAATGTTAGAGCATAATGGGACTCCTGCAGTAGCCACAGTCCCAGTGCATAAAAATACCTTTTACAGTAATGTTTCTCCTGCAAAGAGTCTTCCCAGAAGTCGGGCCATGCTGCCATTTAGACTTATATGTCATTATTAGTGGGACAGGAGAACAGGGAGGAAGAAAACAGAGAAAAGGGAGGAGAGGAAGGGAGAAAATTGTTTAGTATCATATTTCTCTTTACGTTATTTATCAGGATTTCATCATCAGTAAATTTTACAATGCATTTGGGAGAAGTTAACTCTAAGTAGGTTAACTGCAGAAAGATTTTCACAACTATACAGATCATCTCTATTTCCAGGAGAATGCCTCCAGAAACACTATTTTTCTAACTTTAGAAACATTAAACACTGCCAACACTAGCCCTCAGGTCTTTCCCAAGGCCTTCTTATTCTTTTTAGCATCCTTAATACATATTTAAAGAACAGGTTTATTTTTTTTTTTTACACTTCTCTTTAGCAGCTGCCTTCCTGATACCTTCATCCTGAATTCAATAAGACTCCCAATCTAGAACAGCCTTTCCGTTTGGGACATTAGTACCAGAATCTTCCCCCACAAATCCCCCAGGCTTTATATCATCCACTGGGAAATGAGCACAAAAGGGAGAGCAACCTTTGTTTCAGTCACCAGTGTCCAAAAGGTCCAGCTGAAGCCTGAAAGTATACTTCTTCCTCTGATAACTAGGCAGGATATCCACATCCACGGATTTTTTATCTGCAATTGCTTTTGTTTTTTGAGAACCCAGGGAAGCTGCTTTGACCCCACCTCTGAGTAAGCTTTCCTCTCAGTCTTTGTTCTCTTGAACAAACATCAGTCTCTGGCTTTTGCAGCTATTTTCCAGCATGAGGCTCTTGAGCGACCTAACTTCCAGCAAGCACACTTACCTTCGGTAGGCTGAGCAGTGCCAGGCATCATCATGTAAGGTAAAAGAGACTCGGGCAAGATCCCAAGCTCTTGACTAGCTAACATAGTCACAGCCCAAAAAGTTTCTGGAGAAAAGAAAATGCAGTATGACATGCATTAATCAGCTTTTCATCCATATAGCAAAATACTTGACACAGAATACTTACAAAGAAAAAAAGACGTTTGTTTAGTGTAGTTCATGGTTCAAAAGGCACAGTGGAGGCTCTGTGGTGAGGGCCACCCCTGGGCTGCGTCACCTCATGGTAATAGAACCAGAGGCAGGAAGTAAGGGCTTCATTCTAGTGTCAGGGGCAGAGAGAACTAGATGAGATGAGGCTTACTGCTCTTAGAACCATTCTCTCCAAAGAACTCAAGGGGTCCCAAGACAGTTAGCAGCTGAGATCACACCACACTGACCTTGGGACTTCCTGCTAGAACACCTCCTATAGTCTCTTCCACCTCAAAACACCACCACTTGGGGAGCAAGCCTCCAATCTGACACACCTTCTGGATACACAATTAAATCACATCCTAACCATAAAAGCATGCTAGCAGGAAAAGTATAGTCTATATCACTAAGTTATAGATTTATTCTCAATTTTCTACCTGAATCTTTTACCCTTGTGAGTTCAAATCATCTATAACTAGACCAGGGGAGGAAAATCATGACCTTTATACTCTGGGTCCCCTGAAACACCCAAGGCAGACTTAGATAATCCATCACGACCCAGATGTGGCCTCAGAACCTCCCCACTCAGCGATTTTTGGCATATGAGAAGAAAACTGTTTACAAACCAGCACTAGATGAAGATGTTTGTTCATTGGCCTCTTTTTGGTGTTTCTTAATATTTCTTGTTGTTTAAAGTAGGCAAGGGTGGCAAGAAAGGAGGCAACTTCTTTTGAAGTGAGAGCCATTATCAGCTTCCTTATAACTATAGAAGAGAATTGTTACAATTTTTTAAAAAAATTAAGAATTCAGTTGCTTTCTGGCTGAAATCCACCAAACAGCCCACCAAGCAAACGCAAGATTTTATTTATTTATTTATTTATTTATTTATTTATTTATTTATTTTTGGTACCAGGAATCAAATTCATGACCTCGCACTTGTCAGGCACTGAGTTGTATCTCCTGAAAAAAAAGACTTTAATGCTTTACCTCAATCTATGCTTTTCATCCATATCAGATTTCTTCTTCTTTGGGTTGGGATTAACAGGTCCACTCATGGTGGAAGAGGGGGTTTGGCTCTCAGTTGTATTAAGAAATATAACTAATTGTATGAATTTGCATTGTCACTACATCAAAAATCGTTACCTTTCTTTTATAGATCAAGACACTAAGAGTGTCATTTCAAGGTCACAGAGCCAGTGAGGGCCAGGTCTGGATTGGAAAATGCTGATGACACTGGACCTTTGCTTCACCCGATCCCTAGATAACTCTCTTGACAAGATAACTAGGTGGCAACAAGTCTGTGGATTCTCCTAGGGATGGGCTTAATTACAGACTGAGGTAGCATGAGTTTTTGGGCTAATGGGAAACCCCATTGCTTTCTAACCACCACACTGGCCTCCTAACCTTTCCATGCTCCTCACTCCACCTTAATACCTCAGTGTTTGCAATGCTATGACAAATGATTCATAGCTTCTGAATAATTGTGACTTTCACTGAGTTTCTTTTTATTTCCCACTAAAATACCCCTGAAAGGAATAACCTTTCTCCATGAATCTTGCCTGAACCTGTTCTAATCTGGCAGGTGACTTTTCCCTGGCACGAAACTGACCCTGGCTTTAGGAGGTCACTAGACAGTGCTTGAAAAGAAAAAAAGAAAAAGAGCATCTTTTAAAGAGGCAAAAGGAAACTTGAACTCGACAGGTGGGCGGAAAAAACTTTAATCCCTTCCTTCACATGCAAAGAATCAGCTCTTTCCTCGGCAGGAGGAGCAAGGCAGGTGGCTCATGGTCTTCACCAGACCTAGAAATAGAGGGTGGAGCTCTCCTTGCCCATGAAGGGGGAACGGGTCATCCGAGAGAAACAAGGGTGTCCAGAAGGCAGGATTCCAGTCATATGACCTCAGTTTTATGTATTTGCTGATGCTTCTGGGTTAAACTGCTAACAGGTCTTATTTTTATATAGGCAATGAAAGTCCATTGTGAATACTAATAAGCCTGAAAGTTAAGAAAAAAAAGCCGCTTTCATTATTGGTAAAAACAAAACAAAAAACTACAGATGATTCTGATGTTGAAATCCTTCTCAACTCCTAGGTGACAAAAGGCCTGAAAACAGTACGAGCATGCATTACACGAAGGTATACGCAGATGACACTAGATATTGCAGGAAGCTGCGCTGAGGTCCATGTGACTGGAAGAGCTCACCTTTGCCTCTGGAGCTGCCTGCATCAAGATCTCAGGACCACTCTGGCCCTGTCAGACAGGAAAGATGACTCTTAATAAACCTGTTGTGTTAAATGCATTAGTATGACCCACTAGGATGCTGCCATTCTCTTCTTTCCCGATGGAAGGGAAATCCCTGTAATATGCGGTATTTGTGCCAACAGTTTTTCCCCTTTTGAAACTGAGTATCATTGTCTTCTTGGGAGTAGATAAATGAGTAAGGTGGGGACAATATTTTCATGGGAAATTGTGTAGACTGTTTCCTCAGACATGAACTCAAAATGTTCAATATTGCCTCCTTTTGTCCCACCACACGTCTGTCACTGATTCCTGCATGTACCTAGATGGACAGAGCTCTGTGACAATCTCCTGGAGTCATATCCTTGATCGTCTTCTATTATACTACTAATCAGTTCCAAAGTCCTTTGGGATTTTCTTTGCTAACAAGAGATGTTGATCTTGACAACCACATTTTCAAACCATGTCAACCAAGGTAAAAGAAAAACAAAGGGACAAAATCTAGCAAAGGACTTCTCACCCTTGCGCATGTATTTTCAAATGTCAAAAATTCTGTGATGAGCTGGGCATGGTGACAAATGCCTATAATCTAATCCTAGCATGCTGGGAGCCTGAGACAGGAGGAATCCAAGTTCCAGCCTAGCCTGGAAAACTTAGTAACTCAGAAAGACCTTGTCTCAAAGTTTTTAAAAAGTTGGAGAGAGGAAAGATGTAGCTCAGTGTGAAAGTGCTGGATTCAATTTCCAGTATTGCCAAAACAGGAAAAAAAAAAAAAAAGAAGCAAAAGAAAAAACAAAACAAAAACAAAGAAATCTAGTGGTACTATAATTTGGATCAAAACTGGTAACCCAAAACTCATATGTTCAGAGGTGAAGATTTTGAAAGTTGATTGGATCAAGGGGTTGCTGTATTCACCCTATTAATCCACTGACAAGTTCATAGTTGAATATATTGTTAGGAAATTGGACATGGTTGGAGAAAATAGGTTAATGGGGTATAACTTCAAAGGTATTTTCTTTTTTAAAAAGATTACATCTATTGGTACATTTTAGCTATTCATAATAATTGTACCTGTATATGACCCAACTTGATTCTTTTTTTTTTCACTCCCTTAGCCTCTCTTCAACCCCCTTACCCTCCTTATTTATAAGAGCTTTTTTACATTTTTTCTGAAGGGTATATTCTTGCCCTAGCCCTTCTTCTTCCTCTTCTTCCTCCTCCTCCATTCCTTCCTTCCATCTGCTCTCTCTCTCTCTCTTTCTCTCTCCCTGTCTCTCTGTCTCTTTCTCTGTCTCTCTCTCTCTCTCCTTCTTGGCTGATATGAGTTGTGCAGTTTTCTTCTGCTGTTTCCTCCTGATGTGAAGTTTCTGCCTTGGAGTCAGTCAGCCATGAAATGGCACTTCTGAATCTGTGAGCCAAAATAACTCTTTTCTTCTTAAAGTTGTATGTCAGGTATTTTTCCCGTGTGATGGAAAACTGATTGATAAAAGAGTAAAAATTGCTGGAGAAGGCCAGAAAAGAATGTAAAAGGAGCATAAACGTGTGACAGAGGCAGCAGAGAACAGCAGGGACAGAGGACCTAGACACAGTTGACGCCTGACGTCCACACCTGAGCTTCCAATTCTGAAAGAGAAGATTAATAACAACTTGTCCTACTTCTGTCAGAATTCATTGCATTAATGATTAAAAATGACATAGCCTAAGGAACCACATTTCTTTTTTCTTGTCTATATGTTTGTAGTGCTGTAGAAGAAATACTTTATTTTATTTTAGTTTAGTTTACTAACTGATGATGAGAAATTATCTCACATTTCAAAACTGAAAAGGAAGGTATGCTTGGGCATCATGACAAAGTCTAAATCACTTATTCTATTTTGTCCCTTCCTATCTTGGTACAAAGGGAAACAGTAATAGAAAGAATCTGAGTATGTTGGCCATTTTCTAAAACTGCGGTTTCAACCATGCCAATTTCCAGCATGGACCCCTTCAAACTGAAATAGAAACCCCTTTCTTAAAGGGCTCATCCTGACCTTTCAGCTTTTTATTCTATATCTGAACTGGATAATCTTACAGTTTCTCAAGATACTCTCTGTATTTCCATTGCCCTGCTCCAAAATCTTCACCTATCAAAATTCTGAAAATTCTTCAAGGTCTCATTCACTTCTTGAGTTCTTCCTCTTGATAAAAACTCTCCTTTCTTTTCCTTTAAAATGTGTGTGTGCATGTGTGAGTGTGTGTGTGTGTGTGTGTGTGTGTGTGTGTGCCTAATCCACTATGGTTTGTATTGTAAATGTTGTGTGAACCAGTTTGGTGCCTCAGTGTTGGCACCATCCTAGAGAAAGCTGGCTTCACATCTGGAGTTTTCTGAAAGCCCTGACCCTGTAAGTTCCACAGTTTTGGCAACATTAAATGTCTGCTTACTGAGACTATTTTTCAAATATAACGGTGTGGGGACTTCATCCCTCTACTTGCCCCATTTAAAAGTTAAGAATGGTCACAGAAAAAGTTTTCCATCTTTAAAGAACAGAATATTAACTCTGAGCTGATGCAGAAAATGTTCTCTTATCCATCTATTCAGTACAGTCACAAACCTGACCCAGTCAAGAGCTTGACTTTTAATGCTCTGACTTCTGTATATTTTATTAGCTGCCTCCCTTTCTATTTTAAAGGATAAGGCACCCCATATTAAAACAAAGAATTTGGGACAGCTAGAGAGAATTTAATGGGAGCAGAATGGAAAAGGACTTGATAAGTTCTCTTTATGCAAAATATACAGGAATTGGAGTTAGCCCAGATATCTATCAGTGTCTTTTATACACAAGAAAACTGCCACTGACTGTGTTGCTAAATATGTGCACAAGGAAGGCTGAAAAGACCAATGTGACCAGCTGTCCTTTCTGCAGTGTATTTGAATGAAGGCTGTTCTTCCCTTAGCAGCTGTAGATGCTGTTTGCTGAGCTTGTTGCTATTTTTGATGCTGCCTGCTTCCAAAGGAAGAAAAAGAAGAGGAAGTAAGGGACAGTCACACCCTTTTTGACAGACCTGTGTCCAGCTGCTCTCTGTCCACCTTCCTCAGGCTTGGAACTGCAAATCAGCAAATAGTCCTATCTTTTCAGTTCACTTGCTGCAGTGGCTTCTTACTGCTTCCCTGTGTGCAGTAACTTCACATCTGGACCGGCAGAAACATGGCGAGCAGCATTTCAGTAACCCGGCTCCCTGGGTCCCTCCCAAGGCTTCATTTCTTGTTTCCATCTAGTGGTTTGTTAATGGGAATTGGCTCCAAGTGATACTTGTTAAAATGCCCATGAAGATTCATGTGAAGTCTGAGGCAAATCTGTCTCCTGGCCATGTGGTTGCAGATTCCAGCGTTCTGTCCATATTCAGATTTTTTATATCTTGGGACCTCTCTTGACCTGGCAGCCCCTCTGTGAGCGCCGTCACCCATGGTGGAACTCTACACCATGGATTGTATATTGCCTCCCAGGAAGCAAAGAATAAGTACCCACAGAGGTCTAATAATGAAGGAAATATTTAGCTTTATGCAGATGGGTATTAATGTCTTTTCCTGTCTATCTTACTGTCCCTCATTGTGCTGACTTACCTAATATAACACAATTTCATGTAGAATGCCCCCGCCTCCAGACATTATTCCCTGTCCCACGTTAACTGACATCCAAGAATACATACTCCTGCCCACTGAGGTCCTCCTGTGGTCAATTAACAGCCTCTTAGTGAGGCAGCTCAAATGTTTTTCTTGTAGCTCTTCATATACCTCCAGGCTTTTTCCCATCCACTAAGGACTCCCTTTGCGAAAGCAAGGATGTCCTTGTATTGTACTGTAAACTGCAATCAGTGGAAGTTTTCTAAAATATTAATCTTATAAATGGACCATGGTCTACATGAAAGAGGTAAGATCTACCAAAGCAAATCCTAGTCCTTACCCTTTTGCGGGGTGAGAGTTATCACTGCATAGGTATCAGAATCTGTCTTCTATGAGCTCATGATCTTTGGAAGCTACACATCTTCTTTCTTCCTCAGTTAAGCTGCCCCTATCAGGAAAATTAAAATAGTATCTGCACCGTAACATTGTTATGAAGAACAAATAATTTAATATATGTGAAAATTATACACCTAAATATAAATTAATCAAGCTATGAAAATTCTTATTTATAAATCAAGTTTGTGTGTAGCTTATAAAAATTTCTAAAATCTACAAAATTTATGTTTTTTAGTATGCTTTAAATGGTCAAAAACTTTCCAGTTTTGGGAAGCTAGCAGATGAATTGTTTTGATTCATTTTTTTGTAATCTACTGTCCTCTCTCTGATTGTGATCATGATAAGGATTTTTAAAAATTCTTATCTTTCCTCAGCAATTTAGATATGAAAGGAAAAAAATGTGGAATATTTAGGCAGATTTTAGAAAAATATGAAAAATATATCTACCTCTGATTTTAAAATACCAGCAGTAGACTGCCTATCTTTGAGAATGAACTTCTGCAGACAATGGTCATTAAATAATTAGCAGGGAGAAGCCATACATTTCAATCAGATGTTAGTGAGCATTCTTAAATGCACCTAAATAGGCTCAACTGTACCAGTTTTCTTTATGTGTTTTGCCATAAGTCAAATCAAAGAATTATATGTCAGAATGGTGCTAGAAAAAGTGTATTTCCTATATATTGTGAACACAAGTCAACTAGATTATCACATCACTTAGGCCAAGAAAACAACCACTTGTGTTTATTAAATGCAGAACTATGCTGAAATGCTAACGAAGGAGCAGACTTTGGAATTAGTGTTAGCATTTGTCATCATAGAAATTTACCATTTAATGGGACCATACAGACAACTTAAAACAATTTAATAATTTCATCAGTGAAGTAACTGAAACTTCAGTGGGTAAAAATCAAAGACTAGTTTTTTTTTTCCAGTGTTTTGAGACAAGTTCTTACTACGTAGTTCAGACTGTCTCGAACTCACAGCAATCCTCTTACCTCATCCATCAAATGCTGGGATTATAGGTATGTGCCACCATACCCAACTGGTTGTTTTACCCAGTCCCCTAGCCTTTCCATTATACTGTTCAAGTGATGAAAGTTATCCTCCAATGGAAATCACAGCTAGTATGGAGCATTCAGCATGAAATCTGGAATCCTTGTTACGTGCTTACCAAAATCTCCAATAGATTTGATGAATAAATGCAGTGCAAGGCTTGGGGGTGATGAAATAACTTCTCCCAAGTCTGATGCATTCAGAAATATCTTTTTTTCCCAGAAAAACAAAAACAACTCTCAGCACTGGTTGTATTACTTGACCAGATCATCAAGATCTACATCATTAGGTACTACCAACCTTCTCTAACAGCTTTTCACAGTGGGAGAGGCAGCAAAAATTAAAATGTAGAAATTGGTCCTGTGTCACCTCATGCTTTCATTTTGGTGTGATTCACTAAGCTGATGCTCTGGCTGTACTTTAAATGAGGTTCAAACTTCTCTTTAGAGTTGTGAAGCCTGTCTCATATCCACCCATCCCCACACTGAACTACTTTCTAAAATGACCTAAATGTTTTATGCTATGGCTTTTGGTGTAGGGTATGAGGATGATAATAAATCCCTCTCAGGCAATATTTCTCTACAGGCCTCAGGCTAACAGTAAGAATAAAATCACAGAACAGAAAATCTTTATGCCTGAATGTGCTGCATTTTAAAATATTTTGTTATGAATATTTTTCTTCTACAGCTTCTGGCTATTTTTTGTTTCCTTGTTTTGTTTTTTTTAAGTAGAAATAACAGAAATACCCAGGGAGAAAGTTCCTTTTTGCAATATATAAATACGCAAGCATGCATTTTTATCTTGAGTAGAATCATCTTAAAATTTGTAAAGTCTTAATTTGTTGACATGTATTTATTTTCTACCTTTGGTAAATTTCTTCACTATATTAAGTCATTTGAGTAAAAAAAAAATTTTGATGGCAAGAGACAGACTCTTAACTCAAATTAGCTTGACACTATAAAGGAAATTGGGGGGTTTGTGTCCCCAGGAAACACAGAGGTGGGCTTTGGCTTCAGGCAAGGCTGTGACTATGTCATCAGCTTTTCTTCTTCTGTCTTTCTTCTTTCATGTAATTTCTTCTGCAGGTTAGCCTGATTTTTTCTTCAGAAGATGTGCTTCCTCTATTGTGGCAGGATTTAGAGCAAGAAAGAACCTCTGATTCACAATATTTCAAGCCAACTCTGTCTGTCTGAAGGGACTTTCTCTCTTTGCTACTCAAATGTCAGTCCAGGGAATGAGCTGTAAGTAGCCTTCTTGCCTCAGGTCCCCAACCATGGGGGATTGTCTGTTGTCAAATGACTGTTACTTTTGACTTTGTTCATGACTTCCCCTTCTCCCTTAGTTGGAGAGAGTAGGGATTAGGTACTATCCCTTATTGTTCCATCAGAGCTTCAGGGAATGGGAGAGGAGTGCTAAAAACAGAAGGGGTGCTACAATCAGAATGGGGATGCAAACAGTGCTATGCAAAACCAAAGTGGTAGCTCTGTGTTTTTGCACGCTCAGTTTTAGTTTTCTCAGTAGAGTCTGCCTAGAGTCACACTGTTCCCAGAGGTAAGCTGCACTTCCTAGTGACTACTCCAGACCAAGGACACATAGCCATTCTTCAGCACATGGGGTGCTTGTTAGTTAATTTCCTATAGGAGCAGCCTGCTCTCTGTGCATCAGGCAGGGTGAGGGCGACTTTGCGGTCAAAGTCCAGTGAGTAGTTACGAGGTTAGAAAGAGACCATAGCTGTAGGGAAACAAGTTATACAGTTATCAGAGCACAGGTTTTGATATGAAAAAATGCAGGTTCAGATCTTCTGATCTTTATAACTCACTAATTTTAGGACCCCAACTTTTTCTGATCTTCTGTTTTTACCTCATTGAGTTATGATGAGAACTGAATGGAACACACACACCATATGGCATACATCATAAATCCTGGTGACAGTTAAGCTCTAAATAAGCAGCAGTTATGATAATTATCAAGGATATTCTACTTTTTCTACACTTTCAGTGGAGAATGAAGAGAATGAGGCTGTCTTGAATTAAAAACTGGACGATACAATGATATATACACTGTGACGCAGGGGCTCATGGCTGTTCCACGCAGGAGCTTTGTACTCTCTCACTTCATCTTCAAAGCCCCCATTGCGTTCGTTGTCATTAATATCCAGTTTTCAGCTGGGAAAGATGATGCCCTGTGGGATTGTGATTTTATTGGGTCACATAACTGGAAATTCACAGAGACAGGATTCAAACGTCGTTTTTCTAACTCTGGATTTGTTCTCTCTTAATTATATCACAGTGTAAAAGCCTATTTTTCTGAGAACCCAGCATGTGCCTGCACAAAGTCCTGCTAATCAGATGGCATAATGGCTAAGAACAGTGACCTGAGAAGATCCTGAGAAGTCTCATTAGGTCACCAAGGTTTTGAATGTTTTTGCCAGGGACTATCCCAGAAGGTGATAATAACTGGCAAACTGTGACTGTCTGTGACAAGGAAGGGGAGAGAAAAATTAAAAAGAAGGGAAAGAAGATGAGGGAAAGAAAAGGATGAGGGTGAGCTGAGAAAACTTAAATATCTGCCTGATCAGAATGAGGAGGGAGCCAAGCTTATTGTTTAACTTTGCAGTATTTTTTGACAAAGGAAAATTATTTATCCTTGGTCAAAGGTAATAGACATTAGTTAGAAAATCTAAAAAGGGGAAACATATTAACACCCATTTTAAGAATAATTTAAGTTTTTATCTGTGAATTCTTTTGATATTAACCTTTAGAATATGATGCCCTTAGGAATTTTTATATAGGCAATTTTATTTTTTTATTTAGTTTATTATTTTTCCATTGCAAAATTCCTAAATTTTAACTGATATATCTTATTACTTAATATATCACCCTATATACTCAATATTGATACAGTATTTAAATTTTGGTCATTACCCTAAATCCAATTTTCAGCTTCCTTCACTTTGGTCTGTATTCTCACATTTTTTAGGAGAGATTTTTTAAGTTCATTTGAAGATAGCAGCATACACATATAGGTGTGACACAACATAAGCTCAAGCTTTGAAAAATGTCAAAGATGCATCTATGAGATGAACTCACAAACTTGTCATCAAGGCTCTTTATATTTTTATTTAATTTTTATCTTTTGACTCTCAGCCAATCTGTTGCCTAGAAGTGCAGGCAAAAGTCAGAAAATATACATGTGTGCTCTGCAGTGGGACAGTTCCACTCTAATACAGGAGAGGAGGTGCTGAGATCCACACTGTCAAAGCTAATAGAAACTGAAATATGAATTTCTGGATTCTGACCCAGCATACTGAAATCAGCTAAGGTCTGGGCCCATACGGATGCAAATGCCTGAAATAACAAAGTGCTCAATATGTATTTCACAGAAAGCTAGAATCCATTGAAGGATTTAGGCTTTTCAAAAACATACATATGCAGTAGAAGCCAGCTCCTCTGTTGAATGACATTTTAACTTCACAAGCTCAAAATCCTCTGTGTAGAACATGATACCACCCCCAAGAAACAATTGCATGCTGCTATTTTACATCTACACAAAATACCTTTAAGCTTTCCTTCTCACCATCTATCTAATCAACAGCAACTTCTTTCTCCCTTTCTAACTCACCTCCCCATTGAGCTTTTTTTTCTCAGCTTCTGGCCTCCTTGACAGTTGGAGGCACAATAAAACTTTTTCTTTTTGCAAAATCCTATTCTTATAGTACTGGTTTCTATGTGTACAGCACAGCAAACCCTCATGGGATAACAATATAAAAAGCTTGTAAGTTGCTGCTGTAAATTTTGTTGTCCACACAACAAGAACAAACCTGAACAATGTGAAAATCAACAGCTTTTCACAAGTCCACCTAAAAACTCTGATCACAGGGCAAATGGCTGCACCCAGCATGTGAGAGACAGGCAGGAAGATTCGGAGAATCCCTATGTAGTGGAGCAGGAGCCCCAAGACAGAGACCTCAGGGGAACCAGGCAGAGGTTAACACATTGCTAGGGGCCAGCGTGAGAAAATCTAGAAACACAGTGATTGGGGAGAGCACATTCTTGTGAATCTTATCTCCCTCTAGAAGTCCTATCGGTTTCTCATCGAAAAATATCCTCTTGTCTCCAACAAGGTTTTTTTCTTTTCTTTTTTGGAATGGGAGTATGCAGGGAATGGAACAGAACTCCAGAGCACTCTGTTTCTAATCAGGCCTCATCAGAGCTTCACTGACCTGGGTAACTCACAGCGCTGACCCTCCCTGCCTCATCCAAGGGAAAACAGACTGACAAGCACTTGTGGCACAGGGACACTGATTCAGTAACAGACTGAGACCTAATCACAGGACTATCAAGACTGAAAAATTTTAGAGGAAATGTTCATTTCAAAAAAAGTTTCTCTCTGTTTTTCTATGTCTCTCTGTCTGTCTCTATCTCTCTCTCTGTCTCTGTCTCTCTTATTTTCTTTTCAGGATCTGAAACATAGAATAGCTAAAGTAAAATAAGAAAGTCTTCTTTGAAGAAAGCTGAGGGTTTTTACAAGAGCCAAGTGGAAAAATTAAACTCCAGGGCAAGGAAAATTCTGCCACCCTTCATTACCTATCCCTCTCTTCCCTCTCTAGCCCTGTCCCTGTCATTGTCTCATCTTCTTGCCCCATTGCACTTGTTTCCTGACTACAATGTGGACAGACTAGGAGCTCCTTGCATCAAAGCACTTGCAAGGACCCCCTGCACCACAATTCTCCTCTCTTACTATTTGCAGGCTCATTACTTTTCTTTTCTTTTTTTAAAATTTTACCTTAAAGATAGTAAAATCCAACAAAACATAACAGAACAAAGTCAATCAAAATAAAGCAGTAGAACTGAAGCTGTGTACCAGTTCATTGTTTTTCTGTTCAGACCCATGTTCAAAGGTCATCACCAAGCAGTCTTCCCTAATGATCCAATGGTGATTCTCATTTTTATTTCCCTTACCTAACCCTAACTGTCTTTAAAACAGTCATTCCTCAACTTGTATAGATTCTCCTGTTTATTTCCTCTCTCTTTTTTCCCAAGACTGCTCCATGGTAGGCTTTTAGTATTTGCCAAATAATTAGAAAAATAGAGTGAAGAACAGGTACTGAGTGGTACCAGAATCTGCCACTCTTAAACATGCTTTCTTGGATGTTGTTATAGTTTGTGTCTAGATGTCCCCCTAAAGCCTCATACAGTCATGGATGTGGCTTTATTGGAGATGGCTGAGTCTAGAATGTGTGATGCTGGGATTAAGGGTGTGTGATTACTAAATTTGTCCACTGATTGGTTTGGCATTGCCCTAATTCCAGCAGCATAGATACAATATAAAGGGGGCAAAAAGGTGCTCTTAAGGTCCCTTGCTGCTTTTGCTGTCTTCTGTTCATCATAAATTGCTCTCTCCTGTAAAGCCACCCTGACTGGAACCAGACAACTATGGACCGAAATCTCTACTACTAACTGTGAGTAACTGAACCTTTCCTCCTTTAACTTTGAGTGTCTGGTATGTTGTCTCAGTAACAAGAGAAAAGTAACTAAGACAGACTTAAGGATTATTTTGTGCTAAAAATTGTTAAAAACCAGCAGAGAAAGGAAAAACTGTAGAATCAAGGTTTTCCTTTTGTAAAGAAGATTTACAGTTTGTTTTCCTCTTTAAATCAGGAGGAGGAAATCTTGACAACTCTTATTAATGTAGAAGGCATAGCATTAAATCTGTATAAGAAATTCTAGTCTTCAACTCTTGTTTACTATAGGTTTGCTGTTCTCCTTGTGATGAATTTCTTCTTCTTTGTCCTGAACCCCAAACCTTTTCTCTGTTAGCCTAAGACAGTGTCTCAGCCTAAATTCTAAACAACTCTTTAAACATACCCAGAGTTACTGATCTCTAGGTACTGCCATGTGTTACATGTGTAAGGCACCCATTAATAAACTTGTTCATTCTTCCCTTGTTTGTTTAGTCTGATTTATAAGGGCTGGTTTAGAGAATGTGGGTAGAGGAAGAAGTTCTTCCTGTTCTCCAGTAACAAGTTGCTTTGGAGGCCACCTTCTATCTCACTTTGGCCTCTTAGTTTTCTGCCTTTTTATGTATCTTTGCATCATTCCTCTTATTCTTTCAACCAGTTTCTGACACTCTGCTATTTAATGACACTGGGGAACACATGACTTTAAGGCAGCTTCCCAGATCTAGCTCTTCTAAAAGAACTATCCCAGTAGTGATTTCTGTTTCCTGCTCTACATCTTAGTTCAGAGTTACTATTTGTCCAGCAGGAGTTTTCAAAAATTTTGATTTTTGTGGGATGGGGCATAGGGAACTAAATGTCACAGACTTTGCTAATCCATTCCATATAGGTTGGGATCCTTTCAGACAGTAATATAGAAAGGAGAAAACAGACAGTTGAAATGTGTCTTGTCATAGTAAGATTTCAGCTTAAGGAAGCCAGGAAAGGTATTAATGCTTATTACAAAAATCCCTCCTCACTCAGTGCATGGAGGCACATCACTCAGACTTTCTGTTTTCCATTGTAGATATTCCTATCACCATATTTCCAGAGCGGTTAACCAGACATTTACAATGTTATACCCTACTAAGTAAAATGAAGATTCAATCTTGATAACTGCCTTGAAAATTGATGTGCTTTCCTTTCTGACATGTTACATTTGGGTAAAGTTGAGTTTAGAGTACAATCAGTTGTGCTGAAGAGTTTCAGGAAGGAGACTTTGAAAGGAGGGAGGTTTGAGGTTGCTCAGTGTGAAAGAGAGGCCCGGTCAATGGAAAAAATATCCTAGACAAATGGAAACACGATCATATATTGTCATAGTTACTTCTTTTGCCACTGAGACAAAATACTGGATACTCAAAGTTAAAGGAGGAAAGGTTTATTTGAGCTCACAGTTTGTAGAAGTTTCAGTCCATAGTTAGCTGGTTGCAGTGGAGGGTGGCAAGACAGCGGGACACTGCACAGGGGAAGCAGTCCATGGCAAGCAGGCATGAGGTGATAAAGCAGGCAGGAGGCAGCAAAGCAACAGTCTACCTTTCCTTTTTATCCCATCCAGGCTACAAGTTTTGGACAGTGCCACCACCCAGGGTAGGTGTTCTGTTTTTAGTAAATCCACTCAGCCACACACGGAACTATGTTAGTTACAATCAATGGACTAATTAAGTACCACTCACCCTTAATCCCAGTTTCACACACCCTAGATCCACCCATCTCCAAATAGCCCATCCATGAGTACATGCAGCTTTGCAGTGACATCTAGATACAAACCATAACAATATCTTGACATGTGATGGGAAGAGAGAGCTGCCTGCCTTGCTTGGAATATAGAAGGGAGGCAGGAAAAGTGGGCCTGGAAAGTCATTAGGGATTACAGCATGGAAGACCTTCACTTTCAGCTAAAGACTTTGGATCTAACAGAACTCAACTACTACAGACTAAATTCTGAAGGAATTAAATGAATCCACTTCAGAAAGAGTGATTTTCTACTACTGTAACATCTTAAAATATATAGGGTGTGATTTTCTAGGGCTGTTGTAACAAAATACCATTAAATGGGTGGTTTAAACAATAGGAATGTGTTTCTTCCAGTGTGGAGGCTGGGATATCTGAGATCAGGCTGCAGCTGATTTGGCTCCTGGTGAGAGTCCTCTGGCTTGTAGAAGTTTGCCTTTCCTTGGCGCATGCGTGGAGGGAAAGTAGAGGAAGCTAGGGTAGGGGTGGAGGATACAGTAATCCCGTTGGCTGGGACCTACCTTTGTGTCAATAATTCTAATCACCTTCCAAAGGCCAATGCTCCAAATATCATCACTCTAGAGACTAGGTCTTCAACCTATGAATCTGGGAACAGGAAGATGAAGGGAATAAACACTGAGTCCATAATAGAAGACAATCCAAGTAAAATAAGGAATAAAATTAATATTAAGACAGTTTTAAAGTCATCACCAACCTGTTGAGGGTCTATTCTCTATGAGAGTTCATGTGACTTTTGAGAGACTTGGAACCCCCCAAACAAGATTTGAGTATTTAAGGGGAAACTCCAACTCAAAGGTACTCTTTTCTGTTCAGTTCTAATTTTTTGCTAGTGCTTTCTGCATGAACAAAATACAAACCACTAATCAAACCTGGAATATTTGTCCTTGTAATTTTCCATCCTCCTTGCTCCACTATGGATCCCAAATCTTCACTGACTGCTGTTCAAGAGGTTTATGAACCAAGAAAAAGACTATAGCTCAAGAACCATCTCATTTATAGACAGCATAAAGCAGAGGTTTTCCCTTGTCCTGAAATATCTGAATAATCTATTCCCCAAAATGAAATAATAAATCTCTCACATGGGCTCTTTGCTTTGCTTTTGTCTTCAACTTTGCTTCAATCGTCTCTTCCGGGCACAATTGCATCAAAATTCAAAAATAATCTGTGCATGAATGACATACCACAGGAAATGGAAGAGAATACATTCTCCAAGCACCAGATACCTTATGCATATTTCATTTTAAAACTACAGAAACTCAGCAGAGAGCATGATGTCTTCACTATACCAATGAGGAAAGTGAGATTCAGTTTTTTGTCTGACCCCATGCATGGGCTGGTATTTATGTTACCCAAACTGTTTCCAAAAAGATTGTTACATTGAAATGAGCAAGATTTTAGGTTGATGTGTTTAAAGACGCCTTAGCAAAGCCTTAAAAGTGCTCTTATGTCAGAATGTTGCAACACCACTTATTAGCCCTTCCTCATTCAAAGGAAGAAAGGGATTACTGTGGGAGCTTCTCAGTGGATCATTAACTGCAAGGTGACCCAAGATGACCCATTTGGGTCCTCCTCAAGTTCTGTAGCTCAGGGCCTTGTCCTGCTCTTTGGCATAATGTTCCTATGCATGCTTTTGGCATCTACTGCATTGCAGCTCAAATCTCTGCTTCCTTCCTCATTAGTCTGCACTACATTTTCAAAGGAAGGCAAAATTTTTCCCTGTATTTTAATCATTATGTCAATAACTGAAACTCTTCTGTATAATGAGCCCAATTGATATCTTAAAGGAGCCAGATTCCTACATTGAATTTTAAACTGAACAAACAATATTTTTGAAAATAGAACAAGATAAAGTTCTTTGCAAGAATCCCAAATCTTTCCCCTTTATCCTCTTATGGAACCTAATAAAACTGAAAGCACACAGCAGGTTTGCAGTGATATTTGCTGCGTGTGTGGTTTGGAGATCTTACATGACAACCGATTATTTTCTCCAGTGTACAGAATGAATAATAGAAATAGCAATTTAATTCATTGAGACATGAGCAGAGTGGTTGAGTTTCAGATAAAGTGAAGATTAGTCCTTAGTATATTTGATAACTGCCTGTTGGATTACATTGACTGTTTATACCCATAGAAAGCAAGTTGCTCTTTCTGGCCTATGAAAGTGGCTGGTGAAATATGATAGCTACAGACTCCTAGCTGTAAAGTTTCACCTGCAAATCCACTTTTATTTTTTCCAGCATTTATTATCCACATACACTTCTTTTTTTTTCAAATAAATACTAACTTTATATGCTAGATTTCTTCACATAAAATTATAAGGACACTATAATTATTTATGAAGAAAGTCAAAACAATGCATTCATAACACTGTAGATTTTAAAGCTCTCCAATATGGAACCCATTCATGGGCAATACTTAGTAACTTTGCTAGGATGATGTATAAATAAAGAACAAATAAAGATTCATGCTATGAGTTTGTAGTATGTATATTTTTGGAATATTCAAACAGTTCACATTTTCTTTAAATTATGACATTGCCCTTCCATCTAGTAGCTAATTGTTCACGTGACTTTCAGTATGACACAGGAACAACGATCATATGTGAATACATATTTTCTACCTCTTAACTTTTTAACTAGGTCTATACTGAAAAAACATAACAATGCTTTAAATTAACAATGCTAATAGTTGGACTGGATGTTTATTGATGCTCTTTCCTCTTCTTCTTTCCATAAGTTCACAGCTGTGCACTTTTGGCTGAATTAACTTTTTGAATCCCTGCTAAAGGGATGAACCTTGATTTAGCCCAATGATTATGTTCCAATGGCTGTGGGATTAGTCATGGATTCACATATGATGTAATTTGGGCCAGAAAGACTAAGATATTTACTGAGAGATCCTGCAAAAGAAGTTACCCTTTTTTAACTGAGAGACTACCAGAAAAAGGAATTTCTTTCTCTGAGAAGCATGCTATCAATTCAAAGTCTGAACTGCAGCAACTAAGTTACTACCAAGTGGGGCCCATCCTAGAGATGACAACCACACCCAGAGATGGGTCTCTGAGAGATCTACAGAGAAACTTGGAGCTTCTGGATCAGGTCTTTCCTGATTGGATCTACCATTAGTTCATTATATTAATGCATATAATACCAGTCTTGCTTAAACCAAATTGTTTCATTCTACTTCTAACAGTCAAAGCCTGCTAATAAATGCAACATCCCAAAAACCTAAGAGGCATACGTGTACTTCATTTTGATGATAGTTTTCCTAGAGTCTTTTTTTTTTCTTTTCTTTTCTTTTTCTTTCTTTTTTCTTTTTTGTACTGGGAATCGAACTCAGGACCTCACTCTTGCCAGGCAGACACTGTGTTGCTGAGCCATATCCCTGGCCCTCTTTTTGGATTTTTCAGCAGCAGAAAGTCTTGACTTTTTATCTGAATTTTCTAAATATAATTTAGACAGGATACTTTACAGAGATTCTTAAGATTCTGTTGTTCAACAAGTATTCATTGAGCACATACTATGTTATGGCCACTCTCCCTTCCTCCATTTTTTATGCTTTTATTATTTTGATGTCTACCAGGTCCTCTTGGAAGCTGATTTTGTTTCTCTGTGCTGTGATAAGTAATAATTCAAGAAGTCAGTCCTAAAAGAATCCAAGTAGACACATAATGACATAGCATCAGCCCTTTTAAAAATATAACCTCCTTTGTGTTGCTGTAGTAGGGACTGCAATAGTTGAAGAAAATAAAATGCTGTTAAATACATGAACAACTTCTTTAATCTGGCATCATCCTCTTAAAGATTTCAGAACTGATTCCAAAGGAAGTTACGTGATTTCTCCAAGATTCACAGTAAATTTCAGTTATAAAAGAATTTCTTTCTTTCTTTTTTTTTTTTTTTTGGTAACACTAGAGATTGAAACCAAGACCTTCATACTGAGCTACATCCTGAGTTCTCCCCTCCCTTTTAAATTTTTTTAAATTTTGAGACAAAGTATCACTAAATTGTTAAATTGCCTGGCTGGGTTTGTACTCCAGATCTCCATCTCTTCCTCCAGGGTACTGAGATTATAGGTGTGTGCTACCTTATTTCTTAATTCACAGTTCAGGGGCCTTTTGTTATGGTAATAACTACAACTCTAGTTTTTCAGATTTTAATTTCTCAGCTCAGTTTGGTCTGCAAAAATCTAATCAGAAAGCTAGTATGAACTGACTTTTCTATGAAATTTCTACCACTTTCTATTTTCAGACAGGCTAGAAATACTCTGTGAACAGTCTTTCTCATGAGATTTTGGCATGTGCCTCTTGCTATGATCAGAAATAAAGGGCTTAAAGATTGGAGAAAATGAACCAGAAAAGCATACCTGAGAAGTTGTAATTTTACATATACATGGAAACTTTTAAACATGAGACCCAGGCCTTCATATTGCTCAAGTCCTGTTGATTTTCATCTTGGTTGTTTGTCCTGACTGTCCTATTTCACAGGAGTCATTTATTGAATTCCAAGTGATATGTGTTATGATAAATCTAATTTTGAAATTAAGATGAAAACCTTTTTAGTTTCTAGCCACGAGATTCAGGAATGATCATTGACAGATCCCCTCTCATTTGAACTTATGTCCAATAAAAACTTACCAGGTCTTCATGGAAGCTGATTTTTGTGTCTCTGTGCCATGATAAGTAATAATTCAAGAAGTCAGTCCTCACAGGATCCAAGTAGACACATAGTGATGTAACATTAGACCCTCAAAAATATAATCTCCTTTTATATTTCTACAGTCCTTAGATTTTTACCTTAATTGTAGAAGTACAGTTTTTTATTTAATATCAATATTCATGATAACAACATACTTTGTTGTGATTTACTGTGTGCATTGTTTCCTTGTAGTGTATTTCAATAATTATATATATTATTGATTCTCTTTGATGCTATATTTGATTTATATGGGTAAATAATTATTGCCTAATCTATTTGTTTTCCATTACTGGTATTCTTGTACTTTCTTTGAGTAGCTGTGCTGTTTATTGAGAGTGAGGATTTAGCCTTTGCCACATTTGTCTTTGTTACTGATCAGCATGCTCTTCCACCGGGCATCAACATTAGACATGTAGTATCCACACCTCACAAAACGCTCAACCTAGAGCATTGCACTGTGACAAAGTAGTGGGGGGGTGGCAGTTTTCTTAAGTAACATTCAGCATTTTCCTTGGTGATTGTAGTTCCAGACTTTTAAAGAAGAGAGTAATTTTTAAGTTGTTTCTACAAGTTTAATTTTGAGAAAATCAATTATCGAATAACTAGAAAGATTTTATTTGAGTAAGGAACAGGAAGCACAAACTGAAGAATGAGGTGTCCAATTTTAACAACATTCCATACTTACCAGCATTTTATATGGATATTTTATATAGTGCAGGAAATTCTAGACAGGTAGATAGGTAATAAGGTAGGCAGATATTAACATACATATGTATTATTTACCTATTAGTAATAAATACATTTATTAGTAGTGATAATAAAATTCATTAAGGTGAAAGAGACCTGTAAAGGAATAATGAACCATTTTATATTGACAGATATTTTGGAGTTAATCCAATTAACTTGGATTCTGTCTTATCTGACCATCATTATTTTAAAAGGAAGTTGTAAATACTGCTGTCTGTATTATTTAGATATAGGAAGAGAGTGACAAGGCCCTGAGTCTTTCTGAGTGAGACTTTTCCAACAATACATGCCTAAATACATCTGTTTTAGATACAATACAGCTGCTCCTGATGTGCTAAATTTTACTGAAGGTAAAACATAGAACACTTTGTTCTATGATCCTGGCACCAACAATGATCGGTTAGATCATGTTTTAGTACTGTAAGCTAAATAATACACGTGCGTGTTTTGTTTTTAAATTCTCACAATACAAGTTCATTTCACTTACCGCTTTTATTTGACTGGTGTATTCATTTGAAAAGCACAAGAAGTGCGAAATCTTACTTTAAGAGTCTTACTGGTGGCAAGAGGGAGAGCTTCGGCCCTCATCCTCCAAAGGATTCTGATGAACAGCTGGTTGCAGGACTTCCAGTTTACTGTTTATCAACAGCAATGTATTCAAGGGGATGCAAGAGGGACCCAGAGAGAACTTGATTCCGGGTTTTAGAGCTTATTTTGCATTCTCTGCTTGGATCCTAGAGTCGTATCTATAGTCTGTCTTCCTACTCCCACCATACATAGATCCTCTTGTTCATGAGGCATCTCCTGTAATTAAATTTATAAACTACTGGATTAAGCAATAGACCCCACCCATTTTCTTGATTTAGAGGCATTGTTTCACTTCCCTTTATCCTGTTTTCAGAAGAACCAAGTGCTGTTGACTTTGGTAGCTTTGGACTCAATGGCACCCTCAGTTTAACCAGATGCAGACCCTCTGTGGATGAAGCACATGTTCATCTCATTTATAATTTGCTTATTCAATACATACTTGTATTAAACATTCCATGTGACATGTGTTCAGCAATTAATTCCTAGGACTCTAAGGACCCTGCAGAGGATGTAGTAGGTAGGCCATCCACACACTCTGCATTGTGTATCCATTGCATGCTTTATGAGCCAGATTTTTCATTTGATTCTTCCTCAGAGACTTATTTCACTGGAAACCACATTTGTCTTTGTCTTTGCTCCTGTATAAAGCAGACAACTATAGCTAACCTGTGTAAATTTAGAAAATACAAACCGCATTTGATTAGAGAAATTACTTTGCGAGGATTTTACGCAATTTAATTTGATTATTCACATTAATTCTCTGTACATTTCTAATGTACCTATGTAATTCCTTAAGGCTTTTCCTGTATCCCAAATAATATCTGTACATTTTGATACGTGGTTTACTAACTAATATCTGCTTATTATCACCTTTGAATTGTAATGATTCAGTCAAATTCGATAGAATTGAATCTTTCAAGATTTTTTTTATGTAAAAGATTATCACAGCTTTTATTTTTTCTGACAAGTGGTTTATTGTATTTCCACAATTTATCAGTAACATACACTAGAGCATTCTAGAAGTAACAGAAATATTAAAACATGAAATACTTATTATAATTGTGGCTAGTTACTGGTAAATATTTTTGTTAGTTAAAGTTTTGGCTTTTTGTTTTCTAAAGTATACTAAGAGCTAAAATGTGAGAAAAGTAGATTAACATTTCACAATGTAGCTCTTATGTTTAGTCATATCTTTTTATCAGAATATTTTAAGACAAATTAAATCTACTTCTAATTTATGAAGAAATAAAGTTGAACTGTAAAAATGCTGTTTCAATTTCACCCAGCTTTATTAGATAAACAATAGGGAGTTTCCATTTCTGCTGCCTTCTGCACCTTCATCTTTTCTGAGGCATGCATGAATCACCTCAATTTGTTGCAATACTCTTTATTAAGGAACTTAGAAACTTAATTAGGAAAAAAGGAGTTTGCAGCAGGGCCAATTCTGAGGTTTCAAAGAAAGCTCTTGCTGGGAGGTGACTCAGGGCAGGGACAGGAGGTGAACATGAGGTCTCTGTGCACCCCTGGACCTGCTTTCTCTGCTTCCTTTGAATGGCAGAAGCTCCAGGAGCCAAGCCAGAGGAAGATTAAGGGTGGTGGGGATCAAATGTTTTGACCACAATTTGCTCAGTTCAACACAGAAGCTTTTATATTACAATTCAGATTTCCATGCTCCTATTTTTCACTACCATCTTTTTATACCTGAAGTATATCCCTGTTATTCATGGGTTTGAAAATTCCTTTTGTCTTTATGTACTTATCTTTTTCTAAAATGTGATTATGTTTCATTCTGTAAACATGGCATGCTGTTTCATACTCCTTTATGTTTAGAAATTCTACTGACTCAGCATGGATCACATGTTCTCACTCTGCTCAATGCAGGGATCTCTGTCGTATGTCATCTCTGTAAGGTCATCCATGCCTCTAAAGGGTTAATTACACACCATCTGAATTCTTCATGCATGCTGAACATGTTGCTTATGTATTTTTCACACTGAATAAAGGTTTGAGAGTTCTCGATATGAAAATTCAAATACTGAACTTGTGAAGCACTGATATGTAACTACCAGTGGAAAATGCCACACATGACCTCACGTGGAAGCTATAGTCAAAACAAGGGTCGCTAAAAATATCGTATAAAATTATTTTTGGCCTATGTGTATAAGGTGTGTCTGAAACACAAATAAATTTCAGGTTGAGATACGGGCCCTACCACCATGATATCTCATTGCATATACACAAATATTCCAAAATGTGAAATCTAAAATCCAAGAGTTCAGAACATTTTGAATAATGGATAATTAACCTACATTAAGATTTATTTCTGTTTGCCAGAGGAGTGATCCATACCTTCCCCAATTTCTATGCTCACCTACCAGGTGCCAATTTAACTCTGTGTGTGTGTGTGTGTGTATGTGTGTGTGTGATTACAGTCTATAATTATTTCAATTGTCTAATTTTTAATGCTAATTTCACAGCTGTAATAAAATAAGATATTATATCTCCAACTTACTTTCAAGTGGGAAAACTGAGGCTCATAGAATTTTGCTCAAAGAAGTAGCATTTCCAAGAATCCATAATACAGAAAACACCCAGAATTCCAGTCAAGAATTAAATTATGATTGGTTCATCCTCCAAGCCCAAGGTCCTTTAAAACACCACTAATCTCACTTCCTGCAATTTGCTACACTTAGAAAAACTATGATTAATGTTTTATTGAATTACCAAAGTAATTAATTTAAAAACTTGTTAGTATTCGCAGGTCATGATCAACTGAGGGAGACATTTATTTCTAGAAAACGCAGATTCTAGGAGGCAGAGCTATTGGATCTTTTTCTAGTTTTCCAGAAAATTCTTTAGAATAGCTGCTGTGTTGATATGAATCATAGAATCCACAAAACACTGAGTATACCTCCTTATTTCACATAAACAGAGCGAGGCCTGAAGACTTAGAGGGCATGTCTCACATTAACTAGCCAAGTGGCAGAAAGGAGACAACTACAGAACGAGCAGTGACGATAACTGGTGTTAATCTGAATTCACAATGTTAATGGTGCCAGCAAGCACTCTGGTTAGTGCTTACTCCCTCTGTCCTTTATTACTAAGAATAATGCAGTCTTTTATTTCCTGTTAAGCAGAATCAAGAGTAGATAGCCTGTGCACTTTTTGTTATAAAACGTCTTATCTTCACTCTATATTATGTTTGAACTTTGAGTGACTCTTTGATGCAAAGTATAGACAAAACATTTATTATAACCTCCTTTGGTCCCAAAATGTTAAGTAAAACTCAGACATAAGGGTTAACATTACTGTCTTCTAAATATTTGACGGTAACTCACAAGAAGAATATGGGGTTAGGGTTAGGAATGAATATTACATAACTAGCTTCTCCTTATAGTGTTCTGGCTGTATGTTATGGAATATTGGTTGTCATGGAGATGGGAGGCCACTTCAGTGTGGGCAAGATGGAAGCAAATCTAGAAAAGGATTAAAAAGTATTTTGGTGTAAGAAGGTGGTTAGAGTGTGCCTTAGTTACTTTCTCATTGTTGAGATAAAATACCCAACACCCACAAGTTACAGGAGGAAGCATTTATTTCAGCTCACTGTTTATAGAGATTTTAGTCAATAGTCAGCTAGATCCAAGGCAAGGCATCATGGCAGAGAGCCAAAGCAGAGGAGAAACAGTCCCTGGAAGGGTAAGCAGGAGGCAACAGTGGCGACTGCAGCAAACCTTCCTTTCCCTTTTATCCTGTCCAGGCCTTCCCATTACCTAAACCCAGACCTATGCTAAACCAATGAGTTGACTAATGTAGTTATCACACATCCTTAAACTGTATTCACATAATCTAGATCTAGCCACCTCCAAAAAGCTCTATCTGTGAGTGCATGGACCTGTGGGGTGACATCTACATACAGGCCATACAAGTTTGGTCAAAATACTTACTTGAGTGAGGTCAAAGATCATTAAAATCTTATTCCCATGAGGCTGGCTAGAAAAATCATATCACAAAAAAATCTCCTATGGCTTGGTGACCCAGAATTTGTATCCATTTTTTTCTCTGCTACAGATTCTCAAATGCTACATCCATAACAAAGGGGATCTTGGTATATCTGTGGTTTATAGAACCCAGCTTTTCTTATTTACAGTCCACCGATGTTAGTCATTTTTTTTTTTTTTTTGGCACCGGGGATCGAACTCACAGCCTCACACCTGCCAGGGCAGGCGCTTAAGCCACTGAGCCAAACTCCTGGCCCTGGTTTTTTGAGGCAGGGTCGCACTATGTAGCTCAGGCCAGCCTTGCGCTCGCGTTGTAGCCCAAACGGGCCTTGAACTCACAACGCTCCACCTACCTCAGCAACGTTAGTCTTAACACACTAGCTCTTCACAGTGAAACTTAACCTTCTGTATTTTCAGAATGCAGAACATTAACAAATGTCAAAAAGAGAAAGGATCTATGGTTTGCAAGTATTTTCTCCCATTCTGCAGGTTGCCTTTTGATTTTGTTGACTGTTTATTTTGCTGTACAAAAGTTTTTTACTTTTATGAGTATATACACTAAAAACAATAGTAAATAAAAAGTAAATAAAAAGGCAGAAAGACATTTTTGGAGGTGAAGAATAAATTTATGGTATTAATTGTGATAATGATGTCACAGATATACATTCATTTTCCAATTTGTCAAGTTGCTTCCATTATGGATAGCTTTTGTACATTAAAACAAATTAAATTAAACAGCTTGAAAAGCAAAAAATGTTTAAATTATAAATTTTTTGAATTTGAATTCAATTGTTTTGTGTTTGTTTCTAATCACAAATTAGAGTCAGATTCAACCTAGCTGCTTATTTCAAAATCAGAATTCTCTTTAAAAATCATTGACATAGCTTCGTTTATTAAAATACCACTTTTGTGTTTTCATTAAATTTGCTCTCATTAGCTTAAACAATAATGTTATTTATTTGTTATTTTTTATTTTAATAACTATTCAATACAGGAAAACTGATGCTCAGATAAAATATCACTTTGCATCCAAGATAATTAGAAGACAAAGTTGCAAAACAAATCTAAACTTCTGTGAACTATATAAACAAAACAAAGAAAGAAAAGGGGAGTGATATATTAAAAATATATTAACAAAGTTGATAAATGTATTAAAGAGAGGAACTGACCATAGTATTTCTCTTTAATTGATCACCGAATTCTATATTTTAAAAAATAAAATTGCTGTCAAGAAGGACATGATTTCTTACCATTCTATAAAATGTGGGTATAAATGATTTACATAAAATATTTTCCTGACTTAACAAAATTAGAAAAATACATTGAAAAGTATTTATTACTCAATATGATAAAGGCCTGCAATTTGATAATATGGTTGACTCTGAAAGTGTATCTCCCACATGGAAACCTAAATGATAAGGAAGTCCTTCTATTTCTTCTTGGCTTGTATGCCCTGTGATTGGTGTTCAGTAAAATCAAAAGGCGACACACACACATGAGTACTTATGCGTGTACTTTAGCAAAAATCATACTTTTCATCTTTACTGCAATTCTTCCTTGTTTTTCTGCTTGTGTTTTTCTGTCTTTTGAAAATATGCAAAACATGTTTAGCTAGATTATGTATATAGAAAAAATAATCATATAGGTCAAGCAATGTCTAAAACCTAGAAGAATATTAATTCCATGTTCTGACACATCACCAAGTAAAACAGATGTGCAATGAGTCCAACAGGGCAGGTAGTAACATCGCTAGATCATTATGATTTCTCCCTGGGCATCTTTACCAGATGTGTGTATTACTTTTCTAGGATTGTCATAACAATTTGTGACAAACTAGTTGGCTTAAAATAAGAGCATTGAACTTTACACTTTTAGGAGATGTAGAGAGACCCTTTTCTTTACTAAACAAACAAACAAACAAACTTCATGTCCAGAATAGCCAAGAGGCATAGTGGTGAGGGCTTTGCACTGACATTGGCACTGATATTGACATTGGCCTGCTATCTAACCATCCTCTCATGCTAGCCTGGCTGCACCACACTATACTTTCTTTCTCTCTTTTGCCTCATTCTGTTTAGTTTACAAGTTTACGTCTTTACCACAGCACACTGTATTCTTTCCATTTCTCCTTTGAAACCTTTTTCAAATTCCAGTGGAACTCACAGAAAAATTTTGCCTCACTCCTTTCTTGTTTTTTCTGTGTTGTTTCATGTGACTTTTGTTAACCCTCTATAGCCCCCAAACTCTCCAGCCAAATTGTTATGGATTAAAAACTGGTGGTCAATTTAGCACCAGCTGAAATAATTCAGCTGGTGTTGAGTAAAGATGCTCCATCTGAATAAAGTTGCCAGCATAAATAGAAATGTGGAGAAGAAGAGTAAGGCATTGTGGGTTCTTTCAAGAGTTGCTGTTCGAGCCGATGATTCTCCCGGAGGTGCATGTCATGCTGGCTTCCTAAACATGGATTTGGCCATTCTCATCGGAGGAGCTCGGGACCTCATCAATGAGAGTGGCTGTGGTTCACATTGCGGGAGCCCTGCTCCTCACATTGTGCATCACTTCCTGGCTCCGGAGGGGAGGCTGTGTGCTGGAGAAGCTTGTCACGCTGGGCTTCCTGACCTGTGCTCAACTGTTCTCATTGTCGGAGGAGCGCGAGACCTCGTTGTCGCTGGGAATGGCTGTGGTGCTCTTCAGGGCAGCCCCGCTTCTTCTTTTGAGCGTAACTTCTCAGTTCCTGTGTAGAACCCTCAACCCACTGCACAGCTCCTTCACCCCGGTAGCATAGACTTTCTAGTTCCACCGCTGACCTTTGGCCATCCCGGCACAGAACTGTAAAATACACTGGCGTGAGTCCTCATTGTGGGCTCTTAGATTCCCAATTGGAACTGTGGGAGGCATTGTCATGTGTTTTGGGTCTCTAGTGGGATCATATATGACACTGCTGTGGGATCCAGGCCCTCAGTTAAATATCCTGGGTCTTAGTATTGTGGACAGATTTTCCTGCACTTTCTTGTGTTCAACTTTGGGTGACTCTCATAAAACAGTATTACAAACTCTGTGTCCTGTATGCAGTTGTTCTCCCTATAACCCCTGAGTACAACACAAATATAGTAGGGATAAATCCATGTCAAAGAAAAACACTGTAAGTTTTTAAGTAAAATCACTCTTGGAAGGAGGAGGCTGTTTACTCTGTTTCCGAGGGTGAAATAATACTGGAAACAATTTTTTTAAAATTCTCTCCTTCCAAAATCAGAAGATGAATTGTTAATCCAGTTATTGAAAATGGGCAAAGACTCCTTCTGGTTCTGCCAGTCTCAGTTCATGCAGTTTTTTCTTTCTTTCTTTCTTTCTTTCTTTCTTTCTTTCTTTCTTTCTTTCTTTCTTTTTTTCTCTCTCCAGGCCTTTGTACAGGTACCTGTGCAAATGACCAGCCCCCAACAAAGCATGGGGACAGGAGAAGGCAGCATAGTACGGGTACACATCAGAGATATGTGATTTTTGAAATTGATCCTGGTATTTTGTGTGTGGTTCTCAGTTGATTTGAAATTCAGACAATTGAAAAGGGATGTTTATAATTACAACCCATAAACCACAGTAGAAACTGGGAAAAACAATCCCATTGACAAGCAGCTAGGATATCTTAGGCTAACACTGCATATGAACCACCTTTACGGAGAGTAGGAATCAATCGTTCTATCTGAATTCAAGTCAACCATGGTCTCCACTCTAGTAAGACCAGCCTCATATGGCTGCTGAGCATTTGAAATGTAGTAGAAATTAAGAAGTGCTGAAGTGTGACATACACACAAGATTACAAACACTTTCTCAGTAGAAAGCAAAATATCTTAAAAACTTTAATATTGATTACATAGCCCTGACAACTTTCAATCTCTTCCCCATTTCTATATCTTTGTCATTTGAAAAATGTTTTATAAAAAGAATCGTATAGCATATAATCTCTTGGAATGAGCTTTCTTCACTCAGTGAAAGTCTCATACATTTGCCCAAGTGTATACCTTTGAATTGTAGAGTGCTGTTCCAAGGATGAATGTATTGCAAGATACTTAACCACTCATCAGCTAAAAGGTGTCTGGATTATTTCTAGTTTGAGGCAGTTATGAATAAAATTGCTGTATTAGTCAGTTTTGCATTCCCTCAGACACAATACTCAACGCCTACAATTTAAAGAGTAGAGCTTAAATATGTCTTATGGGTTTGAGGAGTGAAGTTCATGACTGTCTGGCTCCAAGGCAGGAACATCATAACCCAAATGTGTAATGGAATAAAGCTGTGCAGTTCATGGTCACCTAGAAGCAGAGCAGGGGAGCAGCACAGAGAGAAATGGTCTAGGAATCGTATATAGCACCCAAGGTCATGGCTTCATGACACTCAGGGGTGGGTTTCACTATTATGCTAGGCACTTCTTTTTTCAAATCAATGAAGTTGACGTATCAGAATTAGTGGGCACGGCTGCCATCAGCATTTGTTTTTACCCAAATATTTATTTCCAAAATAAATGTTCAAGGCTACAATTGCCAGACCTGGTAGTTCTGGGCTTTGTTATACTTTTGATTAAATTTCACCACAATTTGAAGTGATATCTTCTTTTTCATATCTGGTATTGGTGATAGTTTTCTCTCTCCTTCTTGATCAGTCTGGCATTTATCAATTATATTAATCTTTTCAAATAACCATTTTTTTCTAAATAAACAATTTAGAACAGTTTTAGGCTTACAGAAAATTTGCAAAGATGGTAGCAAAAGTGCCTATATATCTCTCAGCTTCCACCAATATTGATGCCCTACATTAGTATGGCCTTAATATTTCAACTAAGACCACATTGTTTTATTACTGTTAACTTAGGTATTGGGCTTACTCAGATTGCTCTAGTTTGTACACTAAATGGTCTTTCCAATATGTCTATTGCAATGTTCTATCTAGGACACCACAGTATATTTAGCTGCCATGTTCCCGTAGGCTCCTCTTGGCTGTGACACTTTCTCAGGTTTCCTTTGTTTGGTGACTTCCTCATTTTGAGAAGTACTGCTCAGGTGTTCCGTAGAGTGACTACAGTTTATGTTCCTTTTATAGTTCCTTATATAGTGGCTATAGTTTATGCTCCTCTTATTTGATCTGGGGCTGAAGATTTGGGGAAGTCCACAGATGTGAAGTGTCTTCCTTGCACCTTAACAGCAAACCTGTTAACGTGATTGGTCATGTTGTTGACCTTGAGAATAAGCTGATGGAGGATGAAGTTTTTGCAGGTTTCTTCCTAAAAAGTCACTCTTTCTGCTTTTCCATATTTTATGCTTTAGTAGGAGATCATTAAGTACAATGGCACTCAGACTGGGGAGATGATAAGGAGACTTGAGTTACTTCTTTTCGAGTGACTTATGTAATTATTTTTTGTACCAGGAATCGAACTCAGGGCCTCACACCTGCCAGGCAGGTGCTGTGCCACTGAGATACATCCTCTGTGACTATATACTTTCTAATTTTCCAACTTTTCTCTCAAGAACTAGCATCTAATATAAATAAAACTCTTTCTTGATAGCTGTTGGGCCGCGCTTGCGGACAGAACCAGGGTCGGGTCTGCGTCCCGCGCAGTGCCCAGCACAGCTCCCTGGGACCGGGAGGCCTTGGCCCCCACCCAGTAAAGGAGGAGACTCCACCTGCACGCCCCGGGAGGCCGCCCTTCCTTGCTGCGCACAGGACCCAGCCTATTGGGTCCCGCGATCCTGCACACCGCGAACCTCAGGGAAAAGCCGGCCAGCCGCGCAGGACACAGAGGTACGCAGCCCAGCCCAAATCAGCCCAGGAACCCAGAGCTGCTCGCCGGGGAACTGAGCAACATAGCTGCAGGGAACTGGAGAGCTTGGGCCCCCCCCACACCAGAGTGCAGA
>RJWM01015720.1:0-47181 GCA_004363535.1 Dasyprocta punctata | reverse complement strand
TGTGCCTGCCAGGGCAGGCGCTTAAGCCACTGAGCCAAACTCCCGGCCCTGGTTTTTTGAGGCAGGGTCGCACTATGTAGCTCAGGTCGGCCTTGTGCCGCGTTGTAGCCCAAGCCGGCCTCGAACTCACAACGCTCCGCCTACCTCAGCCTCCCGAGTGCTGGGATTAAAGGCGTGCGCCACCACGCCCGGCTTCTTTAATAATTTCTTCCAAAATAAATATTCTATATACTTATAAAAGATATGACTAATTGTTTAACATATTTCAATAAAATACTTCTTCATATAGCAGACTGAAAGTAAAACAAATACAAAATATTTCATTATTAAGCCTTTTTCTTTCCCCTTTTTATTATTAGTATAGGTATATTTGTGATACATAATAAATACATTCATACTGGAGAATTGGGACATACACATATCAAATCTCGATTCCCTATACTTCCCCTTCCAGTCCCCCTTGTCTTCCTGCATCCTGTTATTGAGTATTACTGAGTTTTCAACTTTCTTCTTCCACTGAAATTAGTTGTTACTTATAATTTGTAAAAAGCTTAAAATGTACAGATTAATGAGATCACTGTATGTTGTTCTGATGCCTGCATACATGGTACAATGGTTAAGACTGAACATCTATTTTCTCAAGCATTTATCATTTCTTTATGATGAAATTTTCCGAATTGTTTCTCCTTTTTGAAATAGACAGTACATTGCTGTTATCTAGAATACGCATGCTGTGTAATAGCACACCAGAGCTTCTTGCTTCTACCTAACAGTAACTTAGCATGCCTTAATCAACCTCTACCTATCTCTCCTCACTTACTCTGGGCAACCTCTGGTAACCCACTATTCTGCTCTTAAGTTTTATGAGATCAAATTTTTAGATTCTACATAAGAGAGAGACCACGTCATGCTTGTCTTTCTGCACCTTGCTTATTCTACTTAACATAATGATCTCCTGTTGTATTCATGTTGCTGCAAAGGAAAAGGTTTCATTTTTTATAGCAAAATGGTCTTTGATTTCTGTATATGTAACACATTGTCTTTATCGGAACACTTTGGCTGTTTCCATTTCCAGGTTATTGGGAAGAGTGCTGCAATGAATGGGGGAATGCAATTGTCTCATTGACATACCGATTTCATTTCCTTTTGAGATATTCCCAGGAATACGATTGTTGGCAAGTACATAGTGAAAAAAAAACCTTCAAATTATTGGCAAAAATGTCAATTAGTACAGCCATTATGGAAACTACTATGGAAATTCTTCAAAAAAATTAAACAAAGAACTACTATATGATTCAGGAACATCACTACTGGGTATATATCAAGGGGAAATGATCTTTCATTTATAAAAAAAGTTTTATTCTGTACCATAAATAAATATCCAGCATCAACAAGGATGTAAAAGTGCTTTTTTCCTGGACATGCTTGTCTTCTTGCTTAGCAGTTGCTTGTATTATTTTTCACTGCACAGAGCACCTCTTTCATCACTTCAAAGCATGCATAGATTTACACATGGAGTATTTATACCAAAACATACTTCACTTTCAGCCTCTTATTGGGAAAAAAGCAAAATAAGTGCAAGTAACACAACAAAATATGAACCTTAAGAATGAAATAATTTAAAATTCCGTTTAGAAAATATGTTTTAGGAGGCTGCCAGCTGCCTTCAGGGGACATGTACCAGCACGGGTGGGAGAAGCAGTCAGCCAGTCCCCTGTGCACCTACCACCATCGGGGGAGTCCCTGTGTAGCTGCTTGTGTCTGGAGAAGTCCACCCCGTGCCCCACTGTCCCCCTGGGAACCAAGGTTAGGACAAACCCAGGTGTCTGACACATTCCCCTACACTGTGGACAGGCAGCCAATGCGGGAACCACCTGGGACCCCACAATCGCCTTGTCCAGAAGAAACCAGGAAAATGTCAAGACTAAGGAGCAAAAGGCAATCATAGACATCCCGCCCCCACATAACAAGTGCTGAATGATATTCTGGAGAGAGATAAAGATGACCATGGTTCTAGGCACAACAGCAGAGGGGGATTGCGGCATGTGGCAGGCAACTGAATGGAGGGACAGGGGCCTGGAGAGATCCAGTGAGCCCAGGGCCAGCCAGAGAAGAAGCCACTCCTCGAGGACCTACCGCTATCAGGAGGGCATCAGTAAACCACCACCTCATGTCTTTCTACCAATTCAGGAACTCTGCTTTGGAGGAATTCAGGTGCCGACTCCAATCCCCTACATCAAGGGACTGGCAGACCATTCAGGAAGCATTTGGGATGCATAAGTGGGCTGAATCAGAGGAACAGGAAAAGGCCAAGATGAAGGAACACAATACAATCCCAGACTTCCATTCCATACTGAACAAATTCAAGAGACACAGACATAGCACAAATTAGAAATCACACACTTGAAATTTCTGAAAAGGTAACAAGTGAAGTAAAGAATCAACTTAGTTCTTGTATTGATTGGTTAATTTTACATGCCTCCATCTGATGGTCTGGACAGCTGTGATGAAGGTAACAAGAGGCATATTATTGTAGCATTGTTAATTTCCTATTTATCTACTTTTGAAGCCCTGTCTTGTTTTGTTTTGTTTTGTTTTGGTTGATTTTAGTGTGTTTTGTTTTGCTTGATTTTAGTATGTCTGATGGAATGGGCAGCTTAGATAACAAGATATAGTATGGTAGCTATTGTTGATTTCCAATTATCTTGTTTTGAAGTCCTGTATCTATTTCATTGTTCTGTTCTGATTGGTGTTATTCTGTTTTGTTTTGTTTCATTTTATTATGTCTGATGGTATTGGCAGCTATTTTGAAGATAACAAAAGGCATTATGGTAGCCATTGTTGATTTCCTATTATCTTGGTTTGAAGTCTTGTATCATTTTCAATGTTTTGTTTTGATTGGCTTTATTCTGTTTTATTTTGTTTGGTTTTGCTATCTTTAAAATTAAGAAATATTCTAAAAAACCTAATAGACATACTGAGGCATTAAAACTACTTTAAAATCTGCAAAGGAAAATGAAACTCAAAAATCCCCTAGTAATTTCTCTAAATTTAGCCATTGTTTTAGCAAAACCAAAAACAAAAATGAAAAAATAAACAAAAAGAAAACCAATGGATTCTAGTAATATTTATAAACATATATATTGAAGTACAATTTTAGATTCGAGCATTCAGATCTGAAACTCCATAAATTAATAAACTCCATAAATTTATTTCTTTTGGTAACTTAAATATATTTCACAATTAACACAGTTGTACACAATTATAAGACAATGAACAAGGGGTAGTAGTTTCTAATATACATAATTTTATATAAGACAGTTGGCCATGTGTATCATTAACATTTAATATTTTTGCATTTGAAGTAAATCCAATTCTCAGAACTATGAAATCCATGAAAAACTAGCGGATTAAAAAGTCTAGTAGGGTCAGTCATGGTGGTACATGCCTGTAATCCCAGCACTTGGGAGACTGAGGCAAGAGGATCCCTGTGAGTTGGAGGCCAAACTGGGCTACCTGAGTGAATTCAACGCCAGTAAGACTCTGTCTCAAAGGAAATAAATAAATAAAAGAAAATAAATAAAAGAAAAGGTAAAACTAAATGAAAAAGAAAAAAATCAACTCTGGTGGGATCCTGTAGGTTGATTAAGGGGGCTTATTATATAGATCTGTCCAATGAGGAGAATGACATGACATTCAGAGACACCATTGAGTAAGAATATGGAAAATATGAATAATTTAATTCATCACATCCAGGCCCAAGCTACTCACTACTTCAAACAGATCTCATAATTCTAAAAACATGTATAAAACCTAACATCTAATAAAAGCAATCAAGTATATAATACTTCTGATGAAACAAATCCTAGATCAAAATACTTAATGGTCTCTTCTAGGAAAAGCTTTGAAACATGAAAGCAATGAGATCAAAACATATGTATGAAACTTTGTCACCATCCCACCATTAATTCTAGTCCATAGCAATTTTCCATCCCATGAAGTGTTTGTTTTGGGATTAAACTCTTTCCGTTCTGAAACTGTTACCTGAATACCTGCCGTCATGATACCATGTCTTTTCAATAAGACCTCATTTACTTTTGTTCAGCTTCTAAATAGTACCGATTGTTGAATTTATTACTATAAAACCATTGCCTCTATTGACACCTGTGAGTCTCTCATTGTAATTTCAGAAACTAAATACATCCTTGATAAATTGAAAAAATACACTGTCTCTTAGCAATCAGAATATTTAAAGTGCACTCCTTAAAGCTGTCATCTAGATTTTCTGTGTCTTAGTACTTGCTAGAAATAGAAGACAGATTAAGAACATCATTGGCAACTCAGTATTTCTCTTAGGGAATGAACAGATTCATGATTTCTTTTTATTTATCCTACTGATAAATTTTAACTCATTTGCTACCTTTTGAGTTTATTATACATTCTTCATTTTCTAAATTTTTAAACCCATCACCTGCAAAATAATATTGCAAAGACATTTTAATTTAGGCACTTTGGCGGCAATAGTCATAAATACTGCAAAAATTGAAAATCATTTCTTTACACTGTTACTTGTTCTTCTTGTTTCCAATGTCAATTATTCTCCAAATTGATCTGAGAAGCATTTAAATGAATAGATTATTGCTTCTAAATTAACGACGTTTTATTAACTTACAATCAACAGGACAGGTGTAATGGCAAACCAGCAAACTCTCCACCATAACCAGAATATCCACTTCTTTGTTCCAATCATCATTTCTATATCTTTAATGAATCTGTTCCCTCCTAAAGAAAACAATAGTGATAGTAATGCTCATAGTTTCCTCAAATAATTATTGTCACTCAAATTATCTTTCTATATCTAAATACATTATTACCCACAATGAGGAATATACCTACAATTAATTTTCTCCATAATATTTTTACAAATACATTATCCTTTAACATTGTAGTAGTGTAATTACTGATAATACAATTATATAAATATAAACAAAGTAATAAAACTAAACAATTTCAATAAAACTTTTAAGTCATTCTTTAATCATCATTTACCATAAATCCAAATGATTCCTATTATTTCCAGGATAGCAGTGATCAAAATGCCACATCCAGCACAGAAGTGGTCAATTAGATGAACCCAGTATATTCCGGACTAAAAACAATAACAAAATATTGATTATTTCTAAAAATATTTAATCATTTTTATGTTTGATGGTATGCTCAAATAGGATCAATTGAGTTGAATTTAACACATTCTACCTAGTTTCATTTCTGCTAAAACATGAAAACCAGTATTTCAAATATCAAATACTTTATGTTCTAGACAGTCATTTAGAAAAGTTGGTTATCAAAAGGGTTTGCCATGTCTATAGGTTTTGTAAGTAGCTTCCGAGAAACCTACATGCTTAAAGACTCTAATCATATTGTATTTCTGGAAATGGTTATTACTGCACATCTTCTACAAAATATACTTACTAACCAAGTTACAATGAGAGCAAAGTTGGTTAAAATTTGGAAAACCTTAATCCAAGTAGAATGTGGACTTGTCATTGACCATTCTTTTGCCTTTTTTTTTTTAGACTCCAAAGTATTTTTCTAACATTTATATGAATAGAAAAAGCTGTAATATAACTGAGTTACACAGATAAGTCCAAGGAGAAACAAAATGAAGCAGCAACACGATGTTATTGCAATTCTCCTTTTCTTCATTACTTGGGGAAATAAATCTTGAATCGTTGTTGTAATTGTTTCTTCAGAAGAAAAAAAGCGGCATGTTATGTATCACCTCAATGAAGTTAATCACACAACTCAACTTTCAACTTCTATTACAAATCACAAACAATTTCAACTACTATAACAAATATGTACGGAAAATACACTGATTTAAAACAATCCATAGAGTCCTTTCTCTTAGCAATGACTGCTTGTTGAGTTTGCTGAAAATTCAAATCAGCTCTTTGTGTTGTTTTAAATCCATTTTATGAAGTTTTTTACTCATTGTAAGTATAAGGTAATCAGGGGCTGACATAGTTTTCTGAAAGCATTACAGGAAAGGAAGAATTCTCATAGGACTTAAATCAAGCAACTATTTTAATCAGAGTCATATAGAAAATAACCAAATAAACAAAACAAAATAAGTAACATGGAGGTAGAAGACATTCTATGTTTAACAAATAAATGTATCCATTAAATAGGGAATAGGCTAACAGTAGAAAGACTTATAAGTGAAAGGATTCAGAAATTTGCTTGAGATTTTCCAAGGGCTTTGAAAACCAATCAGAAGAAAGTGGACTTCTTCATATAAGCAGAATAAACCACAGCAGTATATGTGATGAAAGAGAGCAATGCGATGGAAATTATTTCAGAAATTCCTAGTTTTGTATATTAGGGAAAACTCCTCTGTGTGAATAGAGTCATGAATGAGACAGTCATTCCAGCAATGTGTGCAGTTAACAAAAAGGAACCCAAATACCCGTCTATATGGCACCAGATTGTGAATTATGTTGATTTACATGTTTGTGTATCAACATGGATACATAATGCATATACAATAAGTGTTAAAGTAATATGTATGCTTTGTAACTTCAATTTCATATTTACTTAAGTATGAAATATTTACATTTTATGTTATTCATGGATACCCAATGTTTACAAACGTGGACTGAATAAAACATACTCCATGATGATGGTTGACTCTAGGACAAAAATATGAATTACATTAGTGACAGAAATACAGGTGACTAAAGAGACTTCCAGTTCACCTACAAAATTTTTTGTCTAAATGTATCTGAAACAAATATAAAGATATTTGCTCCTTTTTAAATTAAAAATTCAGAAAGATTCTGAAAGTAACAGCTAGAGGAAATAATAGCAGTAAGAAAAGAGTATTCAAGGAAACATGAATTATATCTGAGGGTTTTGTTAACACTGAAAGTACATATTACTTACCAATGGAAGCAAACTGTGAATCAAGACCCAAAGTTAAAAGCATGAAGAAAAATAGTATGGACCAAAATGGATCTCCAGGGACTAGAGCTAGAGCTTCTGGATAGGTAATGAATTGAAAATCAAAACCTAAGAAAACATACAGTATTTTAAGCTAGTTGCCAAGAAAATTCACATTTTTTATCTTCATCATTGTATTTTTGAACTGTTTATTAGCACGTTTTCAGCACATAATGATTACATTCATCATGGGGAGTTGTACAGGTGCGTAACACATTTTAATTCTTTTTTCATATCTTTCCCCTCCACCCTCTCCTCTCTCCATCTCTTGGTCCCTTCCCTTTTACAAAAGGTCTGTCTCTCTGATTGCCATCATCTATCTTTTATTTTTATGTTTAGTTTACTTACATTTTGAATTTTCCTATAAGACAGCCCATGCCATACTTAAGCTTGTGTTTCTGATTTATTCCCTTAGTATTATTGCCTGAAGGCACATCCATTTTCCTGCAAATTATTCAAGTTTATCACTTTGAAAATTAAAATAGTACAAAAATTTTACCTATCTTGCAGTGTAGTCTGTGACATACAATTTTTACCAACTGTCTCCCTTTTGCTTTTTAAAAATATTTAACTTGATTGTTTTATGATACGATAATGTAAACATATGACGTGAATTAAGCTAGGGAGATAACTTTTACAAGTGGAACGTTTCTCACATAATAAATTCAACTATTTAATGGTGTTTAACCAATGTTGTTTTTCTAAGATTGGTGAAGAACAACCACTGTCTTGAACACTAGAAACCTAAAGGAGGTCACTTGATCTTAGGCTAGAAGTTCTAAAAGAATTCGACTATCTGTAACGATAGACATATCTAACTAACTTCTTAGTCTTCATCCTTCTTTTCAAATGTTTCATCAGAATCACTATTGTCATTTTAACAGTTTATGGATGCCTGAAAAATTGGACACAAGAAAACTATACATTTAATCTTCTTTTCTATTTGCGGTAACCATTAGAGATCTTGATGCTGTACTAGTTTTTATAAGCTCTTCAGTTTTAAGTCTTTTAGGTTTCTCTAACTTTCCAGAGAACTAACCTAAGATTTATAAAACTAAGCTTCTAGACTAAACTCTATCACTTCCTAAATATTTGTACTTATGAAAGCCATAAGTAATATTTCTGTGCATCAAACTACTATGAGGAATTGGAAATTAGAATGTCTCCAAGGTTCCTCCTAGTCTTGACATTCCATTACCATTCATCACTATTTCCTCATCAAACAGTACTAGCTATAATGAAATTTGAATAAGGAATTCCTATTTAAAGAATTTTATGTTTGTTTTCTGGGAATCTTTAGCCAGATAATTAAGTATCTTTAATGTCCTTTTCCTTAACTGTTTTGTTCAATTTTTATTTTTATTAGTACATGTCTGTTGTATATAACAATTATATTCATTGTGGGAGGTTGCTACATGTACATAACACTCAATGCTTTTCTGTACCCTTTCCCTCTCATGCCTGCCCTGTCCCTCCATCTCCTGGTCTCTTTCCCTTTTGGTAAACATCTGTCTCCCTATTTCCTATTACCTGTCTTTCATTTTGCTCTTTATTTATATTTTGGGTTTCTCATATAAGAGAAATCATGTGATACTTAAACTTATGTGTCTGATTTATTTCACTTCCCATGATTTTGAAGTGCATCCATTTTCCTATAAATAATTCAAGTTTGTCCTTCAAGACACAATATTAAAGTTAGGAAGTTCATTCGTCAGATTGCCTTAAAGCTGGACACAGTCAAAATCACAAGAATCTCCATATGATTTTGATACGTTTAAAAATCCAGATCCGTATTTTGGGTTCCTTATATAAGACTGAAAACATGTGCTACTAATAATAAATTAATAAATAAATATTAAAATATGAATAAATAAAATTCACACCTAATGCTGGAATAGCACATAAGAGAATTTGTACACTGTATCCATTATCTCTTTGATAATTCATGATATGCTTAGCATAAGGCCAGAACTTGCACTCATGCAGTAGGAGGCACATACTAAAAATTTAACAAAATCAAGAAAAATATTTTTGTTTGCTAACTGACCGTTCCCCAATATACTCTTGTTTTCCAAGATCATCTAAGAATAATAATATTATTAAAACAATTATGTAAGATGAAATGAAAATGCAAATGCCATATCTTAAATCATGAGTATAAATTGCTATCAACTACATAAGAATTATATATACAAGCTGCACTGAATTAATCAAAGTTAATAAAATATAATGATACATACCTGATTTTACAACTTGAGAGACTTCCTGCCCAGATATATGAGCCATATGTCCCAAATAGAAAAAATAGCAAATCTGGCAAACACGCTAGTGAGACAGTTTGTTAAGCATACTACAATCGTGTCAGAGAAGCAGTTGTTATTAAACTTATTATACGATGACAGTGCTACTAAGCCACCCCATGCCACTGAGAGGGAGTAAAATATTTGAGTGGCAGCATCTTTCCAAATCTGGAAGAGAAAATTAACATTTTAAAATAATATACTCTTATTTTTTTATGTTTATAAAATATTATATTATAAAACAATGAACACTTAAGTGCCCACTACTTGGCTCAAGAAATAGACCAGTCTTTTAAAGTCTCCTTGCACCTCTACCTGATTACATCAACCTTACATTCTCCATTGGCGGCTGCAATTTCAATTTTGGTGTTTATTATTTCCTCATTTTTTATATATAGTTTGGCATATTTTTCAATTTATAGAAAACTTATCTCATTGTATGTAAAGTTATACAACATGCTTTTTCATTCATTATTGTGAGATTTACCCATTAGCAAGTTAGGTCAGGTACAATTTCAATTTAATTCAAAAAATAAAAAATAGGCAAATTCATGTGATTAAACTGAACGTGTGTGTTTTAATCATTTTTCCACTTTTTTATTGTCCCACTGTATATTTACTACAGTTTATTCTTTTCCCTGGTAATAGGTATTAGACTGCTGAGTATGTGCGTATATATCTTTGAACATTCTTGTACATGTCTCCTTATCATCTAGGGGGGAAGTGCAATGTCAAAGTGTATAGACATCCTCTCTTTTTCTAAACCTTTCCAAATTGTTCTCCATACTGGTTGTACCACTTCGTACTCTCAGTTGATGGTTATGCGACTTCCCATTTATCTATATCCTCATCAACACTTAGAATTTTAATTTGACTGAATCAAGTGGCTGTGAAATGAGATTTGAGTACTGTCATTTTCCATAGGACTTTTTCCCTGTGGAATTCCTGTTCATATATTTGGCAATTTTTTGAGTTATTTGCCTCGACTTCAATAATTCTTTATGCATTTAAATTATCATTGTTTGTTTGTCATATCTGTTGATGTTTACCTCCAATGTGTGTTTGTTTTTCACTTTTTTGCATTGTGTCCTTTAGTGAATCAAAGATTTTATTTTGGATATAATGTAGCTGAAGTTTTACTTCTTCACTTATAAATGTGGTACTTCATCATTACTTAGAAAATGCTTAGCCCAAGGTTTTGAAGACATTATTCTATATCTTCTTCTAAAAGAAAAAAAAAACTTCGCTCATATTGTTAAAACTTCAATTCATCTCAAATTGATATTGTGCATATTAATACATAGATTGTCAATTTATGTTATTATATCAATTAGAAAATTCATCCATTTCTCATGTTTGCCACATACAAATTGCCATGTGCTCTAGAATCGATTCCTGAGATTAATATTCTGTTCACCTATCTATATGATTATACCTATGCTAATACCACATTATTTTAATTACTATAACATTATAACATTGTTTCATATCTAGAAAAACAACTCCTCCACAGTTTTTCTGTACTGAGAATTTAATTGGTGTTTTGTTGATTCGTCATATCAATGTGGGGGTAAGAAAAATATTAACTCTTAGCAAGAATAATAGGAGCTATCCCTCCACGTTCTAAATGTAATTCCATGCTTTTATGGCTCCTCTTTCACAATTTACTTCTCTGATGTTTATGTTATGGGTCAATAATTAGTCTTACAGACCAAGTTGCATTAATCCATTTTGAAGTGTGGAAGTCTTTGTATATGCAATTTTCTGAAAGGAAAAAAGTTGAATTGTGCAAGTTTTGAAAAACAAGGACAGTATATATTTGGGGAAAAAGTTTCATTATTTACTTCATAAGTTGGATTTATCAGTGGAATACAGGCAATAAAACATGATGGTGACTATGAGTTCTAGCTCTGGAGTAAAAAACAAGAAAATAAGGTTTACATCAGGTATCTCTTACTTCCTTTCACTTCGATGTATTTAATAGCTTTAATTTTGGTTCTTCATCTATAAGATGGAGAATGACAACAATAATAAAACATGGACCAATAAAAATAATAATAACACCAATAAAAATTTAATAATAATAATAATAATAATAATGGACAAAGAGTGATGTGGAAAGAAATGAGAAATAAAATTTACAAAATGCTCAAGAGTGGCTATCATTATTATGGGAAATAATCATAAATTGATGATCTGTTTCTCACATGAAGTTAAAAGCAATGATTTGAATATTATTTTAATAGAAAAAAAGTTGTTAGGAACCAAACATACTACAGGTCTTCAGAATACAGTTTGAATTTAGGTTGCAGGAAATCAGTATGAAGCAAAATGGATGGATGGATGGATATATACATATATACATAGATACATTCAAACATAATTCATAAATTAAAGTTATTCTGTTTATGCATAGAAAATTTCTGTTAGAAATAACGTACACCCTTATTTTTTAGATTGTTGCCTGTATTAAGAGATGAATACCATAGACACGCTGGTCTCTGAGCCTCTTTTACTTGATGTATTTTATATGCATATGTGACTCAATGGGAACCAGAGCTGTGCATGGCAGTTTTGGATTGCGCAAAAATGCTACTACATACTATGATGTGTACTGAGTTTGCCAAAGAGCACTGACCAAAGTTTCAAACATCATTTTAATCTCTTTATCTACCAATTTTATACACCAAAAACCCTTCAATAGCCATAAAGCACCAACCTTCAATATACTCCAGGGGACACCGCTTCATTGGTCAATATCAACCGGCACCACATTAACACCAATGTCCAACTTCGTGACCATTGCACTATCAATTGCATACTCAAAGCCAAATTTCTCAACCCCTGCCACCATAACACATATCTTTCCAAAATAATCATACAGAGACTCTGTCTAATCAGTCCAATAATTACAAGTGTTTATGTAGTCGCTTATTTCTACTAACCCAGTGGTCTTCGAAACCTAAAATTACTATTCATATCTTACCTGCTTTCAATAATTTCCCATTTTAGACTCACAGCTTTGTTATTTGCTATAGGCCTCTGTTCTAATTCTCAACTGTATTTGGATTTTACCTGCTAATAACTCATAGTACTGTCCATCCAAAACTTACATGGACATTTCTTCACCAGGTATTTTGAGAGAGGTCCCAATTTTAGCCAATCAATACAAAAGACCTCAACTTTCCTGACCTAATTCAAAGACACCTGCTCGTATATGACAATGACTTTACACTTTGAGGCTCCTCAGTAACTCTGAGACATACACTGTCTTCCTTCCGAACACTGACAGGATAGGCACCTCTGCCTTGCCTTCCAGAAAAGACTCCCATTTCACGCTCTATACTCCTAGAACCAACCTGCTGAACCTCAAATGGGACATCCAACACCAGGTAATAAAGTTGGCTCAGTTGACATTTACTTGTCACCAAGAGAAAGCAAAATTACTCTCTCTATTTCTCTCCCAAACACTTTACAGTCAACTTTGCTCCAAAACAAATTTTTCACTCTAAACCAATATCATCTGTGTATTGGCAAGACTCTCTCTACAATCACAGAAGGCTTACTTATCCAATATCTCCTATATTACCATTCTAAAGTGAGATTCGAAGGAGAGATTACATTCTGAGTAAAAACAATCTTTCTTCCACATCTTGTTGGCCACAGTACAGTTACAATTATACGTCTTGCTGTCCAGAATAGGGTTGTGAAAATTTCCAAATTCTACCAGAACTTAAAATCCTGGTACAGAGGAATGGTAATGACATAAGGGCTCAAAATATCCAAAATCATAGGCTGATCCTGAATTGGCTCAAGCAGACATGGGGACTGAACGCAAAAAACCCAAGTGGACATATGAATTTGGGGATGCAGGAAGGATAACCTTCCTCCAGGCACATGAGGAAAAAAAGAAATATGCAGGTTAACTAGGATTGCCTAAATATATACACTTTGTGGATGTGGCAGAAATCAACAAGGCCTTCTTTTAGACACAATTCAGAGGATAAGATGAAATATGCAAACGCTCACCTGAAACTTCCTGAAGTTCTCATAGGTCTGTATCAAAAACACAAGTGCCAATCTTTACCTGAGAGCCCAAAAAAGGTCCAAAATGCAGGAGACAGAACCAAAGAACCACCAAAGCAGCTTAGGGGTATTCTTTCTACATTCTCAACAACTGAGAGGAAAAAACTGTACTCCATAGGAAAAATGGACTAATGAGAAAGGATACATCTGGATATACCCTTTGATAAGCCAAGCTGCAAAACCTGACAGAGGCTGTGCTTCACATCCAAATAGGAACTGTTGGAACACTGAAAAAGCAGCTCACTGAGCCAAATCTTGGACTAATTATAGCTCCCCTAAAATGACAATACCAAAATCCTGACAGTGGGGTGCATAGAAAACGCAGTTCCCCCCTGGCAACTCAGATTCTTCGTGGACTTGTCTCCCAGCAGGTATCCTGAAACACCAGGTCAAATCCCACTTTCTCTCCTGGCCTTCCATGCAGCAGCCAAATGACACCACCTGGATATCAAGGCCCCCCTCTATGATGCCATCAATCATTCCAGAGGTCACAATAGACAACTCACAAAGAGCTTGCCTCCCTGGCGAAATCCCGAACTCACTTCTCTATCCTTATTTACTGATCAGGAGTTTGCCTTCATCTTCCAACATTTTTGTTACTCTGGGAGGCCTTAGAGAAACAGAATCACAGGGTTCACATTGATACTCAACTTCAGCCAAAATAACATATACCAGTCTGCTTAATCTCTCACTTCCAAACACCCTCTATGAAAAGATGGAAATACATGAGCTCAAATGGGCTCAATCATTTTCTTCTTTACTGCCGGTGCTGGGTATCCCACCCATGGCCCTGTGCATGCAAATTAACAACTGCAAGGACTTGCCTCTGGGCCTGTCCCCACAGACCCTATATGTGAACTGATATCCTCCCTTAAGTTAGGATATATCTACATCTACATCTGAAACTTTATCTGTGTCTCTATCTATCAATGTATCTGTGTCTACATGTGTATCAACACCTCTGTCTGGATGTATATTCTTAAGTATCCATCTCTAGGCAGGTGTGTCAATACTGCCTCACTCAATTGAGATCCCTTATTTGTCCTTTGATTTTTACAACCTGATGAGACCATCTCTTTGAATTTTTCCAACTCATGGAATCTAAATTTTGCACTATGAATAGGCACACAACGTATTTTCTCATCCATATACCACATTTCTCCAACCGTATACCACCAAACCTCAGGCTATTCTTGAGGGATGCTAACTCATCTGCCGAATCGACTACAAACCCTTTAACACCAAAGTATAAATTGTTTTCCACCTCAATATCAACTACCTAGTCACAGCTCAATATCTCATCCCTTCCAATTACAGCAGAAATACCTTTCCAAATACATTCCTCTAAGAGTTCTTTCTGAGAAGTCTAACATATTCACATGATTGTGGAATGTCTCATTTCCAATCACACAGTAGTGCTCCAAACCTACAAAATCCTATCCCGGTATTTACCCAGATTTCAGTGCTTTTCAAGTTTAGACCTGAAACTTGCCTTGTTGGCTATTCCCGTCAGCTCTCGTTCTCAACCCTATTTTGCTTTCCCAGCTCACACAGTGTCACACTGTTCACACAAAGCTTACATGCACTGCTCTTCCCCAGGTATGGTGGCATAGCCCCCAATTTTGGCTGAGTACTACAACAGACCTCCTCTCCCTAGACCTCATTCACACACACCTTCTCTTTATATATTATTGACTTTCTGCTTTATGGCAGCCAAATGAATGACTCTGAGAAACACACAGTCTTCCCTCAGAAACCTGACTGGCTCAGAATCTCTGCCTTGCCTTCCAAAAAGTCCCCCCATTTCACCCTCTTCATTCTTAGGGACATCCAACCTGATCTCGGGTTGTACATTCACCACCTTGTGTTTGCTTTGGCCCAGTTGAACTTCTCTTGTCACCCAAGAAGAGTCAGTCTGCTCTCTTCTTTTCTTTCCATGATCCTGACCCTTCCTTCCAATTCCCTACTTGAGAGCATCACAGAAAAAGAGACATCCTAGGTCTTCCCTTGGGTATGCATCATTTCATCCTAACAGAAAATGTTGTCCACTGCCTGGAGCCTATGCCACCAGGGAAGTTGCCCAATATGTGGAATATATACAAGTAAGATTCCACCAAGCCAGTTTTCTTTTTCACTGCCACCCCATAATATCTGTGTAGGCCAAGTCCCTCTCTAGAACCAGCAAAGAATTTCCTATCTGCTCTCTCCTATATTACTTTTCCAAAGTGAGACTTGAAACAGAAATCACATTCTGTATACAAATGGTATTTATTCCACTTCTTGATGGCAACCAAAAGGACACAATAATTCCATCGTGTTTCCCAATTTACGATTCGTTCAATTTTCAAATTGTACCAGAAGTTAAAATCTTTGTCCTGAGGAAGATACAGTCATGAGGTTTCACAAAACCCAACACCATAGAATCACAGTGAAATGGCCCAAGCAGACACTGGGAAAGAACACAAAATTTCCTAGAGGATAACTGAGTTTCTTGATGCTGGAAGGATATCCTTCCTCTACGGACATGTACAAAAGATACAAACATGCAGGTCAACTCTCATTGCCTCACAGAACACATTTTGTTAGTGTATCAAAAATCACTGAGGCACAGCATTTGGTCCCGCATTTCAGGGGAGAGGATTAAATGTGTAAAAACTCATCTAAAATTTCCTGAAGTTCTCATAGTTCTATATCTCCATGTTAAATCCCAACTCTTCACCAGACAGCCACAAAAAGATCCAAAATATAAGAAGCAAACACCGAAAAATACCAAAGCAGCTTCTGGATTTTCCATTGAGGTTCTCATCAGCAGTGATTAAATAGATTACTCCAAAAGAAAAATGGACTAATGAACAAGGATACATCTGGACATAACTTTTGACATGCCAAGATGTAAAACCTGACAGACGCTATGCTTGACACCCAACTAGGAACTGTTGAAACTGCCACAAAGCAGCTCACTGGGACAAATCTCGCCCTATTTCCACTAAAACGAAAATACCAATCTGGACAGTGGCATGCATGGAAAATGCAGTGCCCTCCTGGCCACCCAGACTATTCCTGGACTTATCTCGCTTCGGGTAACCTGAAACACCGGGTCAAATCGCAGTTACACTACAGGTCTTCCATGCTGCAGCCTGCTGACATGACCTCGATATCAAGGTCCCCTTTATGATGTTGTCAGTGTCTCCATAACTCACAATAGACACCTCCACAAACAACTTACCTCCCTGGTCAAATCGGGAACTAACCTCTCTATCCTTATTTACCAATTAGGAATTTGCTTTTGTTTTCTAACTTTAGGTTACTGTGGAAGGCCTAACACAAAAAGGATCACAGTTTTCACAATGACACTCTAATTCAGCCCATATAAAATTTTCCCATTCTGGTATACCTCGCACTTCCAAATGCCCTCTTTGAAAAGAGGGAAAGACTTGAGCTCAAATGGCCTAAATCATTTACTTCTTCTCTGCCAGTATAGACTATCCAGTCAATGGCCTTGTTTATGTGAATTAACAACTGCAGGGTCTAGCCACCTTACTTGTTCCCACACACTCTATATGTGAAGTGATAGTCTCCCTTAAGTCAGGGTATATCTACATTTGAAGGTGACACTTTATCTGTGTCTCAATCTATGGATGTGTCTGTGCATATATATGTATGTGAATATGTATCTACATGTATATTCATATTTCTACATGTCTATGTAGGAGTATCAAAACTCCCTCACTAAATTCTGATCTCTTACTTATTCTTTGAGATTTACAACCTGACAAGACCCTCTCATTTGCGTTTATCCAGCTCATGGTATCCAAAATTTGTACTATGATTAAACACACAATATATTACCCCTGTCAAACAACAACAAACCTTAGGATATTTTTGAGGGATGTTGCTTCATCTGACAAATGGACTGACACCCCTTTACCACCAACGTATAGCTTGGTGTCAACCTCAATTTCAACAACGTAGTAACAGCTCAATCTCTCCCTTCCACTACAAAGGAAATATAGTTCCAAATACATTCCTCTAAGAGCACTTTCTGAGAAGTCAAACATACCCAAACGATTTTGGAATGTCTCTTTTCCAATCACACAGTTGTGCTCCAAACCTGCGAAATTCTATCTTGTTATTAATCAAGGTTCAAGGTTTCACTGCATTCCAAGTTTAGATCTCACACTTGTCTGGTTAGCTATTCCCGTCAGCTCTCTCTCTCAATCCTATTTTGCTTTGCCGGCTCACATCGTGTCACACTGTTCACACAAAGCTCACATACACTCTTCTTCCCAAGGTATGGTGGGATAGTCCCCAGTTTTTGGGTAAGTACTTCAACAGGCCTCGTCTCCCTAGACCTCCTTCCCACACATGTTCTTTTCATATATCATTGACGTTTTGCTTTCCAGCAGTCAATTGAATGACTCTGAGACACACACAGCCTTCCTTCAAAACCCTGACAGGGTCAGAAACTCTGCCTTCCCTTCCAGAAAGCCCCCCCATTTCACCCTCTTCATTCCTAGGAATATCCAACACATCCTCGGGTTGGACATCCACCACCAGTTGTTCAGGGTGGCTGTGTTGAATTTCTGAGGTCACTCAGGAGAGCCAATTTTCTCTCTTGTTTTCTTTCCCTGATCTGGAAAACTCCTTTGCAATTGCTATTTTACAATAGAATAGCAAAAGTGACGTGGTAATCCTTGACTGGGGGCATGCTTCATTCCACCATAAAAAAAATATTGTTTACTGCCTTGAGCCAATGACACCAGGGAAGTTGCCCAATCAGTGGCATACCTACAGAGAATTTCCCTCAAAGCAAGTTTTCTTTTTCACTGCAACCCAATAGAATCTGTGTATGGTCAAGTTCCTCTCTAGAACCACCTACGAAATTTCGTTTTCACTCTTTCCTACATTACTATTCCAAACTGAGACCAAAAGGAAAAATCACATTCTGTGTACTACTGATCTTTATTAAAATTCTTGGTGGTGGAAATCACAAAGAAACAATGCATCCATCCTGCTACCCAGCTCAAGATTCTTTCAATTTCCAAATTCTTCCAGAACTTGAAAGTTTCATATGGAAAAAGTTAACATCTCAGGGGCTCATCATACACAAGAAGACAAAATCTCCCTGAAAGGTCTCAAGCAGACCAGGAGAGAACACAAAATAACCTACAGGACAAACGAATTACAGGACTAGGGAAGGAAGAAGTTCCTCCAGGAACATATAGAAAAAATAGACATGTGGAAGTCAACTATCATTGCCTCACAGGACACACTTTGTGGGTGTGTCAAATAACACCAAGGCCCACCATTCTCACCCGCATTTCAGGGCAGAGGATGAAAGATGTAAACACTCACCTGAAATTTACTGAACTTCTCATAGGTCTATGTCTCCATATCAAATCTCAACTCTTCACCAGAACGCCAAAAAAGGGTCCAAAACACAGGAGACACTCCTCAGAAAACACCAATGCACCTTACAGATTTCTCCTCTATGTTCTCAACAACGGAGGAGAAATAGTTTACTCCAATGGAAAAATGGGCTAATGAGAAAGGATACATCCAGACATACCCTTGACCCAACAACTTGAAAAAGCTGACAGAGGCGAAGCTTCACACCCAAGTGAGAACTGTTGGAACTGCCACAAAGCAGCTCACAGGGGCAAATACTGCCCTCACTCCAGCTCTACTAAAATGACAGTCCCAAAATCTCATGGAAAATGCAGTGCCCTCTTGGTAACTCAGATTCTACTTGGACTTGTCTCCCTCCAGGTATCCTGAAACGTCATGTCAAATCCCAGTTTCAGCCCTGGCCACCAACGCAGCAGTCAACTGACTCCACCTGGATATAAAGATCCCCCCGTTATGATGTCATCAAAGAGTCCAGAGATCAGAATAGAAACCTCTCAAAGAGCTTGCCTTCCTGACCAAACACCGAACTCGTATCTCTGTCCTTATTTATTGATCGGGAGTTTGCTTTCAACTTGCAAAATTCTTGTTACTCTGGCAGGGCTCAGAGAAACACAGTCACGGGGTTCACATTGATACTCAACTTCAGCCAAAAGAGCTTATACCAGTCTGCTTGATCTCATACTTCCAAACACCCTCCATGAAAAGTTGGAAAGACATGAGCTCAAATGGGCTCAACCATTTTCCTCTTCACTGCCGGTGCTGGGTATCCCACCCATGGCCTTGTGCATGTAAATTAACAACTGGAAGGACTTGCCACTGGACCTGTCCCCACACACCTTATCCATGAAGTGATAGCCTCCCTTAAGATATGGGAAATCTACATCTGTATCTGAAACATTATCTGTGTTTCTATCTATTGATGTATCTGTGTCTATATGTGTAGCTGAATGTAGATGTACATTCTTAGGTGTCCAGGTTTATGGATGTGTACCAATATTCCCTCACTCAATTCTGATCCCTTATTTATCCATTGTGTTCTACAACCTGATGACACCCTCTCCTTTGCCTTTATCCAGCTCATGGTATACACAATTTGCACTATGACGAAACACACCATATATTACCCAGTCAAACCCCAACAAACCTCAGGATATTTTTCAGGGATGCTGCTTCATCTGACAAATGGACTGACACCCCTTTACCACCAACATATAGCTTGGTGTCAACCTCAATTTCAACAATGTAGTCACAGATCAATCTCTTGTCTCTTCCACTACAAATGAAATATAGTTCCAAATACATTCTTCTAAGAGCACTTTCTGAGAAGTCAAACATACCCGCACGATTTTGGAATGTCTCTTTTCCAACCACACAGTAATGTTTGCTCCAAACCTGTGAAATCCTATCCCGTTATTAGCCGAGATTTCAGTGCCTTCCAAATTTACACCTCAAACTTTTCTGGTTTTCTATTCCCGTCAGTTCTCTGTCTCAATCTGATTTTGCTTTCCCGGCTGACACCGTGTCACACTGTTCACACAAACCTCACATGCACTGCTCTTCACCAGGTATGGTGGGATAGTCCCCAGTTTTGGGTAAGTACTCCAACAGACCTCGTCTCCTTAGACCTCTTTACCACACAACTTATCTTCAGGTATCATTGAATTCTTGTTTTCCAGCAGACAACTGAATGACTCTGAGACACACACAGTCTTCCCTCAGAACCATGACAGGCTAAGAACCACTGGCTTGCCTTCCAGAAACACCCCATTTTGCCCCATTCATTCCTAGGAACATCAAATCCTACCTGGGGTTGGACATCCACCACAAGGTGCTCACAATGGCTCACTTGGCTTTCTCTGGTCACCCACAAAGAAGCAATCAACTCTCTCCATATTTTTCCATGTTCCTCACCCTTCCTTCCCATTCCCTGTTTGAGAGCAGCACAGAATAAGTGACATTGTAGTCCTTGACTGGGGACATGCCTCATTCCTTCATAAAAGTAAGTATGGCCCACCACCTGGAGACTAAGCCACCAGGGAAGTTGCACCCTACATGGGATAGCTACAGTTAGGCTTCTTCCAAACCAGGTTTCTTTAGCCCAGCACTCAATAGCATCTGTGTAGGTGCAAGTCCCTCTCTAGAACCAGCGAAGGCTTTCCTCTCCGCTGTCTCCTACATTACCATTCCAAAGTGAGACTCAAAACAGAAATCACATTCTGTGTACTAATGACCTTTATTCCAGTTCTTCGTGGCAACCTGAAGGACAGAATGCTTTCTTCCAGCTCCCCACATTAGGATTCTTTTAATTTCCGAATTCTACCAGAACTTGAAATCTCCAACCTGTGCTTAGGTGTTCACTATATGCAACATCATGGATTCACCCTAAACAGTTCAAACAAATACTGGGAAAGAACGTAAAAAACCCTAGAGGACAAATGATTTTTGCGAAAGTGAAAGGATGAATTTCCTCCAGGCACATGTACAAAGATAGAAATATGCAGTTCAACTAAAATTGCCTCTGAGAACACACTCACGACTCTTTCAGAATCCCACACCAATTCACTTTGAGTTTGCAGACGTTTTATTTTTCTATTATCCCTGTAATCCAAGTTCTGTTTCCTTAGCATCCATCAGATCCCAAGAGTACTTCCCTCTACAGTCCCTCAGCCCACTTCTAGGAGTGGAGTACCGCTGGGCTCACCCTAGGCGTTTCCCTCTCTCAACCTCTACCCTGTTACCTCTCGTTAACTTTTCAACTCTCAGATGTCTTCACACAGACATATTTTACTTCTTCCCTCAGATTTTCTGAGTGTGGTGATAGCTGCTCATCTTTCATTGCAAGAAGACTAAAGTGTTTTTCTCCCACTTTCATTAGCCTGAGATGTGTTTAAATTGGGGATGAACTATCCTCTTAGTCCCAACATCGTGCATTAAGTAATAGCTTCATGGTAATATGATCTGTCATGGTTATCATCCTGGTTTATGATTATTTCGACCTGTTTCTGGACTTTTTGTTCTGTCGAATAGTTCTACAACAGAGTCATTTCATTTATTAGTTACAGTGAATTGCTGTAATTTATAACACATTTAATATCTGGAGAGAGAGGTCTCCTATGTTCTCTCTCTTTCCATCCCTCATTACGGAAATTCTTTGTGATTTTTCTTTCATGTATCTTTGTTTTTACATGTGAATTGGAGAATCTCTATTATATCTTTCCATCAAAATCCCATTGAGAATTAAATGGGAATTTTATTAAACATATATCCATTGGACAATTAACAATTTTCAGTGTCTGCTGTTTCCATCAGCAACATGCCATAAATCTCTGCAAGTGTTTTAAAATTGGTCCCAACCTCAGACAAAGGAGCTGGGCTTCCATTCTCCCAACCCAGTTGATCTCGGGACCAGGGCTGCAGAAGAGGGCTGCTCACATCCTGGGGCATAGGAAGTCAGGAGAGGAGGAGGAGCTGGGAAGGGAGAGAAACACTCCTGGGCCACGCCCTGGTGACTGCCTCCTCCCACCTGACCCCACCTCCTACCAGCCTGTCAGCTGTGATGTCCCAGTAATCCAATCACGTGAGGCACTGGGGGGATTTCATACCTAAACTATAGCAGTCATGGAGCCATTTCTGTAGCTGAGGAGTGGGTCCAAGTTCTAAGGGAAGGACATGGTGGGTGAGAATGGAAAAGCCCCTCCACACAAGAGGAGCACAAGACAGCTCAACAGAATGGCTTGGTGCAAAGCAGAAGCAAGGGGGCGGTCAGAGCACCCAGGCGGTCCTGCACCTGTGTGTCTGTACTGGGCATCACTTCTGGCCATCCTGGGGTTCTGGTATGCCTGACTTCTGGAGCATCTGCAGGAAGCGGGTATCAGGGACACACAAATGGGGACAGAGATGGCAGCAGCATTATGCAGCCTCATGAGGGTTCCAGAGGATCCAGGTCTGGTGTGGGCACTGCTCAGGGAAGCCAGAGTTGAAGCAGTTGAGAAGGAGGAGCAAGGATGCTGTACCGCCCAGTCCGTGAGCACAAACCACACGAGACACCAGTGGGAAACAGCTAAGAAAGCAGCAGCTCTGACCTGAAGGAAGGAGGCTCCAGGGTCCACTAAAAGCAGACGCAAGTGAAGAGGAGATGCACAGGGCCATGCCTCTGATGGAGTAAGGAAAAAAGTGAGCAAGTGAAGGTGGAGTAATGCAACTCTGAGCCATGCAGAAGGAGGCTCAGACTGTGTAAAGGGAGTCAGGAGCCAGCGTGACTTGGTGGAGACTCCATGTCCCATGAGAAGCACTGTGCTCAGGACTGGCAAGGGTCACAAAGGCGGGTATACATGAAGAGTCCAGCTAGCAGCGAGGGAAGGAACAAGCATCCCCTAGTCCCCCTGCTCAGAAATGCTAGTGGTTGCATCCTTGCTGGAGGAACCCTGTTGAAGGAGTGGAAAACCGCTCAGTGCATCCAGGAATGTCAGTGACCCCTGCCCCAAAAGCATTTTAATGGACTTAAAAGCTGGCCGCTCTGCGTTTGTGATGATGACATTATTTGTCAGGACTATCAAGTCAGGAGTTGTTTGTTCAAGGGGCATTTCAGCCACATCAAGTTGGACTTGTTTGCCAACACATAGCACCTGGTACTTGGCCCTAGAAAGGGAGAGAGGAAAATGTAGCGAAGGCTAGAGGAAGTGTGCAGCGCTGGCCCCTTAGTGAACTGTTTCCACCACTACTGATGACAGCCAGCATCAATGGCACCTCTGTTAAAGGCTGTGGTACGGTCAGTTCACACCTGAGAGGTCATGAGCTATGATCTGGGCAGTGGGGGTGGCCTTCAGGCTTTTGAGTGTGACATCAGAGAGATTGCCTTTTTGGTCCCATAATATTATCTACTGGGTCCAGATTGCTAGACCAGGTATACAAGTTGTGAGTAGAAAGTATAGTGAATGTTCAAATGTTTTTTTAAAAAGTTATTACAGTAAAAAACATTTTGGTATTAAGCTGCCTCCAAGTCCTCCCCTCACATCAAGCACACTTACCCCATTGTTCTTGCCACTTTCTGAAACAGTTCGGGGAGTCCTCTTTTGTGAGTGTCTTCAGTTGCTCCATCATGGCTGTCACGGTCATTTTCAGTTTGGGAGTCAGAAGCCACACGGCGCCAGGCTTGGTGAACAAGGTGGATGAGGACACAGTGTCATGTTTTTTAGAAACCTGGTTTGCTATTGGATACCACTTGGCAACAGCATTCACCATATTTTTGATCTAAGCTTGTAAAGACATAGGACTACAGGCAGGTGCCATCACACTCAGCGAAGAGAACGTGCTTGTCTTAGACTTTTCTCTCACTGCTGAGAAAAAATAGCAGATGTCCCAAGTTAAAGGAGGTTTATTCAGCTAAAGTTTATTTAGTAGAGGTTTCAGTCCATATTGGGTGGCTCCAAGGCAGGGTGGCACAGCAGAGGGGCATCACAGAGGAGGAACAGTCCATGGCAGGCAGAAGACAGCAAAGGCAAGCAAGGGACAACCACAGCTCTTTCTATCCCTTATGTCTTATCCAGGGTACTTAGGACAGGCAGGACTCACACCCTTAATCCTAGCACCCTTGATGTTAGCATTGCCCCATGAACCAATCCCAGCAGCACACACTCGAGATCCAGCCACCTCTGAGAAAGCCCCATCTATGCCCACACGAAGCTTTGGGGGACATCCAGACATGAGCCATAACAGTGCTGTTCTGAGAGTGAATCTGAACCTCCAATTCCTATTTGGTTTACCCCTGGTACCTTGAAGTTCTCACCAGAGCTGAGCTGGTGTCAGTGCCCTGCCCTTGAGTGTCCAGAGCTCTGAGTTTGGTAACCTTCTTTAGAAGCTGTCCTGCCCCCAGCATTTCATTACCGTTACAGGAAACACAACACCCATCTGAGGCTCTGCCGGGCTGGCCAGAATCCAGCTGTGAGAGCTGGCCATGTCACCATGCTTCTGGATTTCCCCGCCATAAGATGAGGAGGTTGGGTGATGTGACCCATATAGCCATGACACTGTGTATGGGTCCTGGAGTCCCCTTTGCCTTTATCCCTTTGTGTCCTGCTGTTGGGCACACTTGGGAAAATGGGTGGAGAGACAAGCTTCCAACCTGACTCTTTTGGGGAGAGACCTTCAGATCTAAGACATCTAGTGGCAGCAGCACTGGGATTGTCACAGTCTGCACAGAGACAGCCCTGATGTCTGCAGTGTGCTCTCTGTGGAGGCACTGGCAGCCCTGAGGGCGAGGGTGTCACTGAAGGAGCTGCTAGGAGAGCAGATCTGTGGAGCCCGTCACAGTGGAAGCCATGAGTCATGGTTCAGATCCGGATGTGCCCCAAAGCCTCATGCACTCATAGATGGGTCTCTTTGAAGGTGACTGGATAGTTGGGATGCAACAGCTGGCTTGATGTTAGGAGGTGGGGCCTGATCTGAAGAGGTGCATCACAGGGGCGTGACCCTGGCCACCTCTGTTCTCTGCTTCCTGTTCACCATGCTCTGAGCAGCTCTCCGTCATCAGGCCCCTCTGCTGTGCCACCCTGCCTGAGACCCAGCTGGCCACGGATTAAAACTGTGAGCCAAAATAAACCTCTCATGTTTTAGGTTACAGGCATCAGGCATTGTGCCCCAGTGGGAAGGAAACTGATTAAGATCACATCGTATAAGTTCATCTGGGGGATATCAGATAAACAAACGGGTGGAAGTGCAGTCCAGCTCCACACACTGAGAAGAGAGGTGGGACAGATGTCAGGGTGCCATCTCACCACCAGGGCTGTAGTTCCTCCTCAATCGCTGACGGAGCTGACGAGACAGGTGTGTGAGCTTCCCCTGGAACTCGAGGCCCTGCAGTAACTTTGTGTTCCAAGTATCAGGAAGCCCGGTGAGAATAAGACTCACAGAATCCAGCAGAGGAGGAGCAGGAAGACAAGAAGCAAGAGACCCCAGGTGCTACGCAAGGACCTGCGTGCTACTGCTGGGCTCAGCCTGCAGGGCTCCAGCCTTCCTCTTGCAGTGACCCCAAAGCCGCACCTTGCCTCTTCACCTACTGGAGGAGTTGCATTCAGTTCGATCATTTATGCGTAGCCCCTCCTGCTCTGTGCACCTCTGCTGTCCGGCTCCCTGTGTTTCATCCTTGGGGTTGCTCTAGGCATTAGGGAACCAGCATTGACACTGTTGGTGATGCTGAGGGTGACAGCCGTGCACTGGAAGCCATCACCTGGGTTGAACTTAGGGCACCTGTACTGAGCTACACTCTCTTCAATCTTCACAACAGCCCCTCCAGGTCACTGGTTGACCACAGGGACACTGTAGCTGACAGAGCAGCAGCTGTTTAGTCACGGTGACAAGGCGACTCAGTGGCGAGGCTAGGACCTTATCCAGAACTGTTGGCCCTCAGATCCACACTCATAAATAATGTGCGGCTGGCAGAGAGTGGGCAGGTTGAATGGCCACTAAATAATGCTCAGCAATTCCCAAGTGAGCATACCTCAGACCTCACTGAGTCAGCGCAACTGACAGAATCCTAATCATCATCATCATCATCATCATTATTACGGAAGAAGATGAGGCTCCCCAGTTTCCGCAGCTTGTCTGAGGAGCCCTGGGAATTGAAATGGTTGATCTCCATGCAACCCGGGGCAGCCTAATTGGCAAACTCTACCCTTCACCACTGAGTTAAATTTAGAATCTGGATTTCTGGATCAACCCCGAATCCGCTGTTATATTTTAACAGTGAGGCCCTTCCCAGTGAAGCAATGTTAGGGCCTGGGAGTCTCAGACAATCTGGACTGGAGCAGGTCCAGCCCTTGCCTCTTGCTTGGGTTTGACTACTGAGCACCACCAGTGGCTCCCCATGCATAAATGAAGGGATGAAAGGCCTCTGACCCCAGCCCAGGAGCTGGTCTGCACCTTGCTGACACTGCACGTCTGTGGTCCGCACTTGTTTTGCTCCTGCCTACCGGGCTCCCAGGTCCACAGCCCTGTCATTAGCAAGAGCCAGGACCTTGCCCATGGCTGGTTGTTCTCAATGGAGCCTCTGTGTCCTCAAGGGCTGCAGGGTTTTCTAAAACTAGACCCCTGTTGGCACAAAAGGTCTAATCTCGCATGGGCTTCCTGTCCCCATGCTGAACTTCTCCTTGCCCCTGCAAGCTCTGCACTTTAGAAGAGTCACTAAAGAGATTCTAATGCCTGCCCCATTTCCTCCATTAAATGTAGACATGTTTCCTGGAGTCCTATCAGGATGAAAAATCTCCAGCCATTTCTGATGCAATCTACCCACTCCTCAACTCCTCCTCATCCCTCCACTGTAATGGGAATCCAGATTAAGAAAAGTATCACTTGTTCCATACAGACGAATGCAGGTTGCTCTGAGGGTTTCCTGGTTTCTTTCTCCTCATCTTTTCTAGAACGCATTCAATTGATCGATCGTAAGTTTATCTTGACAATTTTATTGAATCCAGGCGTGATGGTGCATGCCTGTAATCCCAGCACTGGGGAGGCCAGGCAGGAGGATTTCTGTAACTTCAAGGTCAGCCTAGGCTATGTAGTGAGTTCAAGGCCAGCCTGAATTATGCAGTGAGATCCCGACTCAGTAAAACAACACAAAAAAAAGAAAGAAAAAAAGAAAAAGGAAAGAAAGAAAGAAAAAGAAAATTTTCTAGAATGAATTGGTGTAAAGTATTAATCACTTGAACAGAAAAACCAAGAACTGACTGAATCTGTGGCTAATATGCAGAATAAGGACTTCAATAGCAAAATAATAATGATATTAACAATAATAATGCAGTTTAAAAGTGAGCAAAAGACCTGAATAGGTATTTCTCAAAGGAAGATACATGATTGGCCAACAGGCATAGGAAGAAAAATTCAGCATCTCTAATGATCAGAGACATGCAAACCCAAACCTCAGGGAGATAATACTTTCTCTTACTTAAAATGACTATTCTCAAAAAGAGAAAAAATAGTAAGTTCTGGCTGGGATGTGGAGACATAGAAGTACTTACATACAGTAGTTGGGAGTGTAGCTCAGCAGAGCTACTATGTAAATCAGTATGAAGGTTCTTGAAAATTGAAAATGTGTCTGTTACCCCAGCTACTCCAGAAGCTGAGGCAGGATTGCAAGTTCAAGGCCAGCCTGGAAAACTTAGCAAGATCTTGTCTCAAAAATTAAAAAAAAAAAACAGGTTGGGGGTACTGGGGATGTATCTCAGTGATGGACTACCTGCCTAGCATGTAGGAGGCCCTGGGGTCAACATTCAGCATTGAATTTAAAAAACAACAAATAAAATCCTAAAAGTAGAACTGGCAGAGGACTCAGAAATCCTAGTAGGATGTGTATAAACAAAGGGAACATCAAAGAGACACATGTTTGCGGCCGCACTCTTAACAATAGCCAAGATGTGGAGTCACCCGAGGTGTCCGCTAAAGGGTGCACATATGTAAATGCACAATGGACTAGTATTCAGCGATACAGAAGAATGGAGTTCTGTCCTCTGTAGCAACAGGGGTGATCCTGGAGGATATTGTGTTAATCTGTCATGAAGGACAGATACCCTGTGCTCTTCCTCACTTGTGGAGCCTAGAAAACCTGATCTGTGGAGAAAGAAAGAACAGTGGTTCCTAGAAGCTACAGTGGAAACAGAGAGGGAGACTAGAGAATGATCACGAGGTATAAAGTTGCAGAAAGAGAGAAGGAACAATTTCTGGTGTTCAGTGGAGTGACTAACATTAACAATATCATATTATGTATTTTAAAATAACTAGGAAAGATGGCTGTGAATATTCTCACCACAAAGAAATGACCAACTAATTACTTGAGGTACACACAGACAGAGACATCACATTGTACCCAAAAATGTGCGCAGCGCTTAAGTGTTGATTAAAAACAACAAAAAGCAAACAACAAAATAACTGCACACAGAAGGGGAAACTTTGACTCATCTCCTCTGAGGACTGGTGAAATTAGCATAAAGACACTGAAAACCATTGGGCAAGTTGTGTACAGTTCACATCGCCAGGACCCTCCAAGGAGCCCTGTGAGATGATGGTGGTGTATTTTTTATTTTTTTCTTAAAGAAACAAAACAAACTTCATTTTTGCAAAGTTTTAGACAACCCTGGAGGAGGCAGCTTAAACGGTGAAAGCTATTATAAAACCTATCAGTTGCCATCCAGATGGGTTAACTGGACAATGAGAAAGATCACTGTATACTAAAGGCAGGCATGTGTGAGTGTATACGTGTGTGCACACGTGTGGCATTTCCTAGCAGGCAGCTGCTGAAAAGACCCAGGTCTCTTTCTTCCATTTCCGGTGCCCAGGAAGATGGTAAGGAGCAGGCACAGCCTTTCCTGCTGGCCTCGGGCTGGCCATGGAAGGAGCGGGTGGCTCCCGGAGAGGCGAACTCGCACCAGAACGCCCATCTGGAGCCGGCTTGGTGCTTCTTGAATCTTCAGCCTCCACAGTGTCTCAGCTTACCCGAGTCCCTGCGTCAGCATCCAGCTCTGGTGAGTGCTTCCTGGAGACTGAGAAGGAAGGGGGCAAATGAGAAGAGGGGTGGGGACACCTTGCAAGCTGCTCCCACACCCTCCTCTGTGCACTGCAGGCTCAGCACTTTCTGGGGCCCCTCCCCAAGCCATCCGGGCTCAGACTCATGAAGAGGAGGAACTGGAAGGTCTAGCATGGTAACTCCCCTGGTATAAGTCAAAGTTTCTACCTACACAAAGCTGACATCATGCATAGCCAGAGGCCTGTGGCTCAGGAGCTGCCCAGAGGTTGTGTGCACCCTGACACGTGGGAACCTGATCCTGCAGGTCTCCGGACTGTTCCCCTTGCTTAGGCCTTTGCAGGAGGCTGAGGCTTCCTCCCACGGAGGGGAAAGAGCCCAGGTTACTGAACACAGAGCGGGAAACGCAGGGCTCAGGGTGAGGATATGGAAGCCCTTGAAAAACTTGGGACTCCCCGTGCTACCTTTAGGGGCACACCACCCGTCCAGTGCCTGAAAAGAAGGGTCAAGTACTGCGAAACCCCTGGACTTAACTACTTCCTGCTCATTCAGCTCCATCCTGGACATACTCAACCCCCAGCATTGGTATCATCTTCGTCTTCCTGCACATGCCCCAGTCTTTGGCTCTTTACTCTGATTATTCACTCATTAACCCTGCCACCAGGTCTGGGTGCCACAGTGAGCCAGGAATACTCAGACAAGGAGCATGAGGAAAAGGAGGGCCCTGCGCTGTTGGGATTGAGCACCAAGCGAGGAGGAAGGTGGTTAGAGACTAATCGCCAAAATGCTTCCATCCTTATGGTGTGAGGAATGTTATGGAGGCCCTCAGCTTACTTGATGTTTGTAGGAAGTCTCCCAGTGCTGGGCCGAGGACACAGTAAGGATGGGAGAGGGGTCCCCTCGCCCAACCTCGCATTAACAGAAAGGGACCACTGAGACAGGGCAGAGGCTGTGAGTGCTGCAAGCAGAGGCTAAGGCAGGCAACCAGAAGGTGGTAGGAGGAGATGAGGGCCAGCTGCTGCCTCCTCCTCACCCCAGGGGCAGGACTGGGACACCACTCCACGAATGTGGCTTCAGTTGCCACTCCCTGGACTGGGATGGCTCTGCCCTTCTCGGGAACTGTCCTCAGGTACCAGCCCACCTGGTTAGCATCCCTGGTCCCCGACACCTAGAACGCCACCCACCTGACTCCACTTTGGCCCAGTGCAGCCACTTGGGGTCGCTTGGTGCGACCCAGTAGACCCCTTCAGCTTTCTGACAGTTAACTCTGGTCCTGAGCAGGCAGGGAGTCTGCACATGCAGGAAGCAGAGCTGGAGGATGGGTCCTCTGTCCCTGTCACTGGCCAGGATCGGCTGGGCTCAGTGGGTCAGGAAGGGTTGTGAGTCATGGTTCTCCTTCCAGGGCCCCCAAGTAGTTCTCTGCAAAGCACCATGGCCTGCTGTGTCTTCTCCCTGGGCGACAGGGCAGAATCCGCGCTACTATCATTTTGGAAGGTGGTAGTGAAGTCCAGGGTCATGCTCAGGGAAGAGGCCTGGGAGGGGCAGGGCGGCCTGGCCTGCTGTGACCACCCCGGGGGGACACTCAGGCCGGCGCTGTCCTCTCCACTGAGCCACAACAGAATTGCTACAGTGAAATGGGCCACAGCCCACACTGAGCTCAAAGGCACCCAGGTCCATCCTGGGCTGGGTTGAAGGACCCTAATTCCCTTTCCCAGCCAGGAGGGGTCATCCCCTTGATTCTGACACCCACTTCCTCTCGGGGCCTTCTGTGGCCCCATTTCTGTTTGGGTTTTTTTGGTGCTGGGAGGGAAGCCAGGCCTCCTGCCTGCTGGGCCAGCTCTCCTCAACAAGCTCCAGCCCCCAGCCCAGGCCCCCACCCCAAGGCTTGGTGGCCTTTCCCACCACACTTCGTGATGACAGCAGGCTCTGCAGACCGTGAGACGACTTGGGTCTGGTGTCAGGAGGAATCACTTTAAATTGTTTATGGAACAGAGCTGAAGTTTCACTATAAACTTGAAACAATTAGGGGACCCATGGGATTCCACTAACTAATACATCCCTACTGCAGACGGAGCACCCTTATTCACGTGCTTGGGACACAAGTTTCCAGATGTTGGAATTTCTGCCCTGACTTTACCAGTTGAACAGGGACAACCTGAAAACCGGAAATATAAACTGTGCCCCAGTGCTAAGCTTTGGAAGCACTGGTAGGATGCTGACACAGTTTTGGGTTGCATGTGGTCTCCCTGTCTCTTTCCCAAATGCAGCTTTTTCAATACCTCCTAATGGGTATGTGATCATGAGGGGAGTTAATTCATGGAGGGTGTTAATTCCACATCCTGTTTTGCTTTGCTTCTACCTCCTCTCTGTCATAATTGTTTTGAATCCCCAAATCCTGTTCATTGGAGAAATCAATCCTGTTTCTCTTATTTGGGCCTTAGCTTTTGCATTTTCTCAGCAGCCAGTCTTCCCACTGGTGAGTAGCATCACAAAGGACGTCTTTGTTACAGCCCTGGCAAAGGGCTGGGCCCGCCAGCAGGTGGCTGGCCCTGCTGCAGGTGGCTGGCATCTCGGTGTCTTCCAGGCACTGAGCTTGGGCTGACTCCACATCTGTCAGGTGCTGTGCCACGTGGTACATAGGACTGTTTGCAAAGGTCCGCATCTCCACAGAGTTAAACTTAGCAGGAGGTACACATTTGTAGTAAAGATGATGGGATGTTTGGGAACATAGAGGAGGGTCTACAACAGGCCTCAGGAGGGCCTGGATGTTAGGAGAATTTAGCAAAGTCACCAGAACAACCCTGTCCAGTTCTCATCGCTACACATGTGCATTTCAACCTCTCTCCACATCCCTGAATGTGTGTGTTAGTCAATTTCCTGTCACAAGTGCAAAATACCTGACTCCCACAACATGAAGGAGGAGAGTTTTACTCTGGCTCGCACTTCAGAGGATTCAGTCCATGGTCTCAAGGCGGGAGCAATGTGGCAGTGGGCCTGGCAGAGCAAAGCAGCTGCATCCATTGCAGCCAGGAAGCACAGAGGGATGGGAGGAGCCAGGGATGAGAACTCACCCTTCCAGGTCACCTGCTAGTGACCCGCCTCTTCCAACCAAGTCCAACCTCCAACACATGATCTTTTGGTTGTCAGCCATGGCAACATGGTGAGTAGAAAGTAGCCACTGCTTAGTGCCTGGGTTCAAGTCATTGCTCACAAGGCATTCCCACACCTCTGCTGCTAGACCTCTGCTAACAGTTCTGCCACTCCCGGTTCCAGCAGCCTTTCCTGGCCAGCTGGCTCCAAAAACACACCCTAGAGCCAGCCTCCCTCCTTCCCCCGGCCCCTTTCTTTCCTGTCAGCATTTACAGAAGGTGTCTGTCCACTGTCTGAGATTGTCACCAACACTCCAGCAGGAGAAAAAAACATACAAACTGCTAGATGAGACTGCGTGTTCCAGCCTGTGACAGTCATCTCCTTGATGGCGGGCCCTCAGCCCCTGGGTGGAGATGAGTCCACCGACTGGCCCCATCCTCCTTTACACTCACTTCCTAGTGAACTCATCCTGTCTTAAAGCTTTAAAAATCATCTTTGCGTTGGTGCCAATTGCATCTCAATCCTGTCTCTCTCCCAGAAGTTCCAACCTCCTATATCCAGTGGAAGCTCCTCACTCCAAGCCCGCTCTCTCCCCAGCCCACACCTGCAGCCTATTCCTCCTTCAGCCTCTGTCTCAGCAACATGGCAACTCTGTCATTGCAGTTGCTGGAGAACAACTTGGAGGTCATCCTTGACCACTGTCCTCCTCGCACATCCACTTTCAGCTAGTTGGGAAGTTATTTTGTTCTATTCTGAAACACGACCTGAGTCTGACCACTTCTTTCCAAGAACCCATGGACTGGCTACTGCTGTGGCCTCTGAGCTGCCATGCCATCATCTATCACTTGGATTCTTCCAGAAGCCTGTTTTCCTGGCTTCCACACTTGCTTTCCTACAACCTATTGTGGACACGGGTGCCTGAGGGATCTTCTTAGCACCCAAGTCAGACGCTGCCACTGCTTTGCCCCAATGCCCTCTGAGCTCAGAGTCAAAGCTGAAGTGTCGCCAACCCGACCCAGTGACCCAACCCGACTTGCTGATTTACTCCCTGTCCTCTGACCTTCCTGGACTGTTGGCCATTTCTTAAAGTGCCAAGCAGAGGCCTGCCCCAAATCCTTTGCCCTTGCTCCTCCCTCAGGGTGAAAAGTTCTTCCCTCACCAATGCGCCCAGCTCCCCCTCACTCCCAGCAACATGTCTGCTCTAGCATTGCCTCTGGAGGGGGCCTCTCACACCTTCCACCCCTCCCACACTCCCATCCACCCAACCCCAGCAGCGGGGCTGTCCTCCAGGTCTCTAGACGCTGTTCACCAAGTGCGAGTGTTGGTTTGCTTTTTGCTTCTAAGAAAACACATGAGACTCCTCCTTAGCAAATGAGTGGAGGTTTCTCATCTAACCGTGGACGAGTGAACCGTTCAGTCATCTAGAGAATCACTCAAGGTGGTTTCCATATCTGAGGTCTCAACTATGCAACTCAGCCTTCAGAATGTTCTTCCAGAGGATACAGAATATTAAATTATATCTCTTGTCCTCATTTCTAAGAAGGTGAGAAAATAGTAAGGAAAAGGGCCAGTTGCCTGGAAAGGAAACTAGAAAACTATGTTCTAGGAAAATTTCTCAGAAGGTAGACAAAATCCAATTCACCCAAACATGTTCCTGCCAAAGATATTTTAGCCAATCAAGGATTCCTGCCACTGATTAAAGCTGTGTCTTACTGTTTTGATTAATCAGATAGAAAATCTAGGAAATAGTGCTCACATTTAATTTTCTTGTTATGAAAAGTGTCTTCTTTCTTTGAGAAAATTCTGGAGTGGTTTTTGTAAGTTAAATCTTGATTTGTAGAATATTTCATTTGGTGATCTACTTCCTTTTGGGTTTAGAGATGACATCTGTGGTCTTTATATAACGTGTAAGGAAAGTGTCTTCCAAACTTGCATATTTGGGGGCCTGGGTGTGTAGCTCAGCTGTATAGCACATGCTCAGCATTTGTAAGGCCCTGCGTTCCATGCTAGATGAAGAAAAAAAATTGCACATTTGCAGAAATTACAATGCATGGTAGATCAGAGAGCATTTCAGTTTAATTCAAAGGGATTCACATCATCACAACTTTGAAAAGGCTCCGAGTTCACCCTGTCCTAATCCAACCACTCTGAGTGTCCTGGACTGGCTCCTAAGAGCCAGCTGTGGCACCACCTGGCAGGTTTGCAAGGCTTGGTCAGGACAGAGGAGCTCTGGAATGTTCCCGGGGCAGTGGCACCTGTCTAGGCAGAGGTCAGGTCAGAGCTGCATGATCTGCAGGTTCTGGAATTTTACACCACCTCCTCTCCTCTAGCACCATTCTCACACAGTGATTGTTAGCTTCTGAGGGTCCTTTGGGGGCAACCTGTCCCACTTATTAGTTCACAGGACTACCCTGTCACATGCACGCCAGTGTCATCCCCACTCTCAGACCCGGAAGTTGGGGCTTAGTTGTTCAGTGTGAGGATTGTACACATCACAGGTGGGCATCAATGCTGCAACAGAGGCAGTCAGCTCCACTTACATCTCAGGGGGTGTTGGTGCAACTCATAATTTTGTTAAAAGTGAAAAAATGATGTACCATAAAACTCATAGGTAATGGGGACCTGGCCTGGATCCCCAATCTCCCGAACAAGTATAAGGTGAAGGCTTAAATAAATGGGATAAGTGGTACGATTTTAGTGCTCCAGCATGATCAAAACGCTCTGCAGAGTTTGAAGCTCTGGTGGCTAAGACAGGGGATGTCTCTGGGTGGCCCGTCTTTATTTGGTTTTCACACAAGCAGGGGACTAGAGTGGAAAATGCAGGAAACTGAACGGACCTTGGGAGTGGTTCAAGAACTTTTCCAGTAACCTGTTATGTTCATTTAGAAGTATCTTAGGAGAAGATCTCCATGTTGCATTTCACTACAGGAGAGAGATGTGTGCAGCTACAGTCTTTATTTATTTAATTGGAGCCAGGTGTCCTCAGTTGTGACCTTGTCTTGCCCTTTGAAATATCTCTTTGTTCTTGGGTTGGCCATGCCCTGGCCATGCCGCAGCCCTACACGTGTGTTCAATTTCCAGTTTCAATGGCTCCCAACACATAGGCAACTGAGAGTGAGGACCACCTACTTGTAGCAATCAGAATGTGTCTCTTTTTTGGTCTCATTTTCACATGGATTCTCTTATATGAGAGACCCAAAGTATAAAGAGGAAAACAAAAGATAGATAATAGGAAACAGGGAGGTGGATCTGTTGCAAAAGGGAAGGGGCCAAAAGATGGAGGGAGGAGGATCATTTTGATTCCAATTTGGCAATTTGTATATATCTAAGTATCTGTCCATTTCTTCTATATTTTCCATCTTATTAGAATGCAAGTTTTCAAAGTGGGTATAGATAATTTTCTGGATTTCTACAGGGTCTGTTTTGATTTCACCCTTTTCATTCCTAATTCCATGGATTTGAGTCCTTTCTTTTCTTTTTTTGATAAGGTTGGCTAAGGGTTTATCAATTTTATTTAATCTTTCAAAGAACCAACTCTTCGATTCATTGATTCTTTGTATTGTTTTTTTTAGTCTCCAGTGTGTTAAATTCTGCTCTGATCCTCATAATTTCCTGCCTTGTACGAGCTTTGGGTTTGTACCCAAAAGTGTGCTCTTCTTTTTCTAGAAGTTTGAGAATCAACAGTAAGTTGCTTATAAGAGCTTGTTCTGTGTTCCTGATATGGGTATTCACTGCCATAAATTTCCCTCTTAAGACTGCTTTCATTGTGTCCCACAAGTTCCAGTATGTTGTATTGTCATTGTCGTTCAACTGTAAAAACTGTCTAATTTCTTTTCAATTTCATCTGTGACCCATTGGTTGTTCAGTAGTGTGCTATTTAATTTCCATGTGTTAATGAAGTTCTTGTGGTTTTCTTTGGCATGGATTTCTAATTTCATTGCACTGTGGTCTGATAGTATGCATGGGATAATTTCAATTCCTTTACATTTACTTAAGCATGTTCTATGAACCAGTATATGGTCAATTTTGGAGAATGTCCCACGTGCAGCTGAAAAGAATGTGTATCTGATGTTGTAGGTTGGAAGACTCTATAGACATCTACTAAGTCCATTTGATCAAAAGTTTGATTTAATTCTAATATTTCATTGTTGATTTTTTGTCTAGTTGATCTGTCTTTTTGTGACAGCGGGGTATTGAGTTCTCCCAATACAACTGTATTAAGGCTTATTTGACTTTTCATGTCCGTTAATAATCGTTTTATATAACTGGGTGCAGTAGGACACACCCGTCCAGCCAGACCCACCTCCTAACAGGTCGGCTACGAGCCCCCAGGATCCAGTCTCCCTCCATGAGTCCTGCCTGTGAGTGCAGGAGGCTCCTGGGGGACATCTGGGTACAAACCATGCCATGGCATGGTATGCATGAGATTGATGGCTTCGATTTCCTCTGCATTGTGAGCCCATGAGGAGGGTCTCCTCAGGGTACAAACTTAGTCACCCAGGGGAGATGGGCAGTGTTTCAGCCCAGCACCTGCCCCTTCCTGCCACCCCCACCCCAACTGAAATGAATCCTTGTCCTGTGAGGGTTTTGAGAAAGCCAACTGAGGAAGGACCCAAGGACATACCACAATTTCATGTTTGACTTCAGCTTATACTGGTAGAATCTTAGGGTTAACAAGCGACATCTGTGACACGAAGATATCTCTTCCAAGTTACAAAGAAACTGTGGAATTATGTTAATTAAGAATAGGAAGAGGGTCAGGTTAGAGCCTGGTGATGAGTGCTTGCCTGGCACGTGTGAGGCCCTGAGTTCTACCCCTGGCACCAAAAAAGGGGAGAGAGAGAGAGACAGAGACAGAGAGACAGAGAGAGAGACGGAGAGAGAGAGAGAGAGAGAGAGAGAGAGAGAGAGAGAGAGGGGGGAGAGAAGAAAATGAAAGAAAGAACGGTTAAAGCAACAGCACTCTATGTTGTTCTGTTTCTTCCCTTGACCAGTGTGAGACCATTTTCCAGCTCTTCCAGTCATCATTAGCCCAGGCCCTGTCCTCTTGTAGTTCGTGGTTTGTCTGTCTGCTCAGCCTCCGGGTGGTCAGGGCTGCCCACTTCTCTGTCCTTGGCTCTGTGACCGAGGCCTCTCACAGAAAGTTCTGGGGACAAATCATCTCCAGCCTTTCCTCTCCCTCCCATCCACCTCCCACCCGGACTGAGGTTCACCTGGATCCCAAGGCTCCATTTGCCTTAGAATTCCAGCTATTTCCTTATCAGAGTGCCCATCTCATCAAAGCTGGGCCAGAAAGACAGTAGCTTGCAGCCTCCAGAAGCATAAGCTCTTCTTTCTCCTACTCTCCAGAAGAAATGAGTGGGGTTATTGTGTGATTCATGATGATTGCCATTTATGGTTTGTTTTTTATCTACACTTGCACCCAAGTTTACAAAATAAGTCCTGTGTATGGCGGGAGCATTGTTGGAATGATATTCACTGAATTCCAACAGTATTATTTGGAAAGTGGCTTGCAGGGAAGTCCATTCATTATGCTGGTTTCTGCTTCCTACTTTGCTGCATTGATTGACTCAAAAATGAACATAAAGCTTTTTTTTTGTCAGTTGTGGTGGTGATGCTGGAGTTGGAACCCAGGGCCTTGCACATGACAGGGAAGGGCTTCACTCCCCAGCCCTCAGATTAAAACTGTTTCAAGAAGGAATGTGCACACGCGCACTCGTGCATGCACACGCATGCACATGGAGAGTGACACTGCAGTTCTCTCACAGATGCTAGCTTTGGGCCGGCCTCGATTCTGCACACCTCGCTCAGCAAGCTGCTCTGCCTCTCGGCCTCCTAAGCAGCACCTTTTCCTGAGCTTTGTTCAAGGCACATTCAAGGTGGAAAGCAATGCCTGATGTGGGGGTGCAGGACTGTCTACCCAGCACTTGGGAGGCTGAGGCAGGAGGTCAAGGCCAGCGTGAACTACATAGCAAGACCCTGTGTCAAAAAATCTTAAAATGAAATAAAATAGAATAAAATAAAATAATAAATGGTGCAAAGCAATCTGCTCTGGATTTGTGGCCAAACATTCTCCCTTGCTTCAGAAGGCAGAGTTGAATTGCGGAATCCACCCTCGAGGTTTTGTGGCACACACCCACTGGGCACAGCATTTCCCAGTTAAGTCTTGCAGAGCTCCCCTGAAGGTGACAGGCTGGTGCGGCATCGTCAGGGACCGGGGATTTAGCTCAGTGCAACAGTGCCTGCCTGGCAGGCATGTGGTTGTGAGTTCAATCCCCAGTAGAAAAAAAAAATTCGCTTTGCTCTTGGTTAGACCCTGGCCCCCGGATAAATCACATAGATTTAAGAAAATATACTGGGAGGGGATGTGTTTCTACAACTACAGCTTACAGCGGTTGCCACTAGCAATCGTGGTAACCAAGTATGTGTCTGAAATATTGCTTCTTCAGGGGTGACCATACTGAGACTATGTGAAGCCAATCATAACCCTTGGGGAAACCAGCATTAGGTAGCATCAATTATCCAGAAACAAGACACAAACAGCCTTGTGTATCCAGAAAATGAGGCCAGAACCCCCCCTTCCCCCTCTCCAACACCTGAGAGGCCCGGGTTGGACCCCTCAGGTGGGACACGGGCAGCCAACCAGGCCCAGCATCCCTGTCCGCGTTCCACCCAGTGGTCATCGGTACTGTCCACTCCTAAGAACCCTCTCCCCCCATAGGTGGGGCTGCGAGGACGTGAGGGAGCACAAGAAGGCACGGACAGAGGGGCTGCGGAGCCAGGCGCTGCCTCTCCTCTGCTGTGGGGAGTCATCTGCTGGGCCTTAGTGAACACAGCCACAGACACTTGGAGAGGTGCTTACAAGTTGCAATTACACAGGTTCGGCTGAAAATACCAGCTTGCTTTGAAACTAAAACAAAAATTCTCCTAATGAATAAAGAAACACAAACAACACAAGCTCATGCCATGAACCACCCACATTTTCCAGGCGACCAGCCAGGGAGAAGGGGCAGAATCACAAACTCTCTTGCCCCAGCTTGATGGTGTCCTAAACATTTCAAAATAGAAAAAAGAAGTCTGTCCCAGTATGTGTGTGTGTGAACTCGTCTGCTAGCCACAAGGCCCAGGGCCCTGCGCAAGACAAGCATGTGCTCCACCACTGACCAACACCCCCAGCTCCCAGATAGATTTTTAAAATACAGATTTCTGGGGCTGGGGTACAGCTCAGTGGGGACCACTTACCTAGCACATGTGGGGCCCTGGGTTCCATCCCAGCACCGCAAAACTTAAAAACAAAAACAAAAAGCGAAATAAAGCCAACAGATTTTCCCCATCTTCGGTCTAGGACACAGAATTGAATCCCCTGGGTATGAGACGTAGGAATCTGTATTTTTGGAACTTCCCCGGCGGTGAGATTGGACTGCAGGCTGCCGGGAACCCTGTGGGGTTGCTACTGCTCTCGGGCAGTGTCAGAAAATTGTAACCATGCAGGGCAAATGCTACCCAGCCCAACGCTGGAAAGACAAAGGAAATGTCAGCTCAAGATCAGACACTTTCACTGCTTTAAAATATTCTACCCACAATACCCTGCTTCCCCAGGCTGAAGGTGGATGAGAGGGTGTGGTGGCAGAGGGCCAGGAGTCCAGGTGGGAAGAGTACCAGTCACACGTGTGTGATTACTTACAAAATGCTCTCACATTATTTTCTTTCGTTTAATTGGTCAAGACTTCTTTAAGGTCGAAATAAGAACCCAACCCCCAGCTGACAGCAGAGGCCACCAAGGCAGGTGGTCAACAGTCTCCTCTAAGGAAAGCCGTGCACTCCACATGATGGCTGAGCTAGGTCACAAGCGATGGCTTTTAAATTCAGATTCTCTCCCTGGGTGCCCGGAGGTGAATACATGAAGTGTTTTGGTAACTCCGAGTGCGTTTCAGGTGCCTGTTCCCTTCCCTTTCCTTTCCCTCCTTCCTTTCCCTCTCGGCCTTCCTTCCCTGCGGCCTGCACTCTGCTGTGTGTCACAGAACCACGGGGAGACAGATGGGTCCTTGCACGCCTCGCCAGACGTCACATCCCTGGGTTCAAACGGAAGAGGAGGTCATAGCCTCCCACCCCCGCAAGTGCACACGTCGGTTAGCCCTCCTTAGCTGAGGGCTCCGGATCCCTACGGGAGACCCCAACATGCTTTGAGCATTCCCACTGCAAGATGGACTGTTCTATTTTGAAATAATACCACCACCGCCTTCAGTATCCTCTTAGTACCCACTTCCGGATGTGTCTTTAGATCGTCCACCTGTGTTTTATCACACTTGTTTACCCTTCCTTGATGGGATTTAGGAGCATGTCAGCTGGGAGGGGTAGTGCACACCCATAATCCCAGCCCCAAAAGAGGCTGAGGCAGGAAGATGGAAAGTTGAAGTCCTACAGGGCAACTTACTGAGACGCTGTCCCAAAATAAAAACAATGAAAAGGACTGGATATAGCTCAGTGGTGGAGCACCCCTGGATTCATCCCCAGCGCTGCAAGTAAGCAAGCATCTTCTTAGTGGTTCTCTTCCATACTCCTTAAAGAATCACCAATGTCCTAAAGAGGTACGGAAGACTGAAACAAGTATAGGAGGGGCTTCGGGCTTTCCCTCTTAGTCTGATGCACAGGAAACACCCTTTCCCATATTCCAGGAAGCAGCTTTGTCCGCACCCCGGCTGGAGAAAGCAGGAGGCGTGTGTTCCTGTGTGCCAGTGGTTGGCAGCACGCGAATTTCACAACACACCATTTCAATGGCTATTTTCATCAGTGACGCTAACTGACCCAGTGTGCTGGAGAACACGGGGCAGGAACGAAGCGCTGGCAGGTACCCCGCGGCCGCCAGCGGTTTGTTAGGCATGGTTCTACGGTGGCGAAGGAGGCCAGCGTATTCCTGCTGCGCCCTTGCCAGGCAGGCCACTGCGGACCAAGCGAACATTTCGGGGCCTGGGCGGGCCTGGCTCCCACATGCAGCCCTTGCCCCCGCCACTAAGCTCCGAGATGCTCCTGAATGCCCGCGCTCAGTGAGGGCCTCGCGCCCTTGGGCTGCCGCCTCTCTGCGCGTTCCCAGCACTTAGTCCTGTCTAGTCTCCATTATGAGCCTTGGACAGCTGCGTTGTCCTCTGCCCCTCCTGCCTTCACCCCACGGCCTCCATCTTTTAATCTGACCCCATCTTTTCCTCTTTGATCGAAGAGACCCTTCCTCCCCTTTTCTAATGCTAGGAAGGGCCTGGGACTGATAGGTTTTTCCTCTGTAGAAAAGCAAAAACAAAGAAAGGACAAAAGAAAAAGCCCTTTAGTGCATGTACCCACTATAGCTGCAGTAGGGCTTAAGATCCTGAGCTTTTATTCAGTTTGACAGAGGGTGGATCCTGGAGGGGGCAGGTAGAGTGACGTTTCGACAGCTGATTGGCGGAATGTGGGCGCACGCGCAAAAAGCAGGGAGTGCGAGTTCCGGTTTGGAGAAGAATGAAGAAATCGGTGTTGGAGGGAGGTGCTGTCGGGCGCCATGTTGGGCCGGCTCTACACAGAGGCAGGCCAAGCTCCACAGGGGCAGAACCCAGCAGGGACAGATTAAACAAACCAAGCCGGCCAAGGCAGGCCGCCTGCCGCAGCTCTTGCAGGACAGACGGACCAACGGAGGGGCAGCCTGCTGTTCTGTTCCTTCCGTGTCGCCTTTGTCGAGCTCCCGGCCGAAGCGACCCTCTGTCTGCGTTTCGCGCCTGGACAAGGCCATGCAGAACCCGGTGTCAGCAGCGGGCCCGCGGTGTCATGGCTGTGCCCCCGAGCTGCAGGACAGGAGCTTTGCAGGCGAAGCTGACTTCTCAGTGGACATAAGCACTTGGAGGCCAGGTTCGTAAGGCTGGATTTCCTCTTGGACCCTGGCGACACTTTTATGTTTTCAGTGAGTAACAAATACACCGTTTTTAGAAATAGCTTTCTCTTTTATTGTTATCAGATCTTTCTAGAAGAAATAAGCAAGAAAGAAATTATTCTTTTTCTTTCCTTTCCTCCTCTTTCTTCCCTGCCTTCTTTTGGTGGGAGGCCGTCCTGGGAATTGAATCCAGGACCCTGGCACTGAGCTACATCACAGCCCTTTTAAAATGTTTCCTTTTGAAACAGAGTGTCACTAAGTCATTAAATTGCCCGCACTGGATTTGAACATGCTATTCTCCTGCCTCAGCCTACCAGAGAGCTTGAATTAGAAGCAATGCACCACTGGGCCCAGCTGAAAGAAATTTTTTCTTCTGAGAATTCACTATAGCATAACGTGCCTGGGGAAGAGGTTTTCAAGTAAATAAAATAGCAGCCATCATTGAAAAAAGCCAGGTGTGGTGGTGCACGCCGGTTATCTCAGCACTCTGGAAGCTGAGGCAGGAGGGTTGCTGTGAGTTGGAGGCCAGCCTCAACTGCGTGTTGAGACCCTGTATCAAGAAACAGCAAAACAAACACCAAAAACAAAACAAAACAAAAATACAAAAACAAAAAAACAAACCCTAGGCATATTCCTAGTACAAATCAAAAGTTTTTCCGTGAGGAAATAAGAAATTTCCTAGAATGATCTCTCCCTGAGGGAGAAAGAGTCATAGTGGCTTGCCAGTAAATCTGCTTTTTATGTTTTTTTTTTTTAAGCTGTGACATACCTCCTTCAAACGAAAAATTCAAATATAATCAGTGCATACGTTCAGGTTCTCAAGAGCAACCTCACGACATTCATTTTCTTCCCCTGATGTCACCTAGCCAGGAAAGGTAGCATCTGCAATTCAGTATTCTTTGTGGTTCTCTAAGAAAGCAGGGTCATTTGACGAGTAATGCTGAGTGTGGTGAAACCAGAGCCCTGGGCTCTCCCAACCTTTGCCTCCAGATTAAAGGGAACCACAACCCTGCTGCAAACACTGTCCTCAAGCAGTGGGAGTGACAGACCAAGTCCAATACCCTGAAAGAGCCCACTGGTATTTTAGCTCATAAGACATGCAACCTGCCACCGGTGACCTGCACCCTACATGCCTGACTGGAGCTATAGGTTGTATGCCCCAGTACCAGCTTCTGGGAGATAAGGACAACTAGGGCTTGCATTTTGCAGATGAGGTTCTGAGAAGTGGGATCCTTCAGGGGCCAGGCAGGGCTGGAATCAGCCTAGGGTGACTCTGCTCCCTGTGTGTGTTAGAATCGCCCCAGGATCTTGGGTCAGTGCAGTAAGTCACACAAGCCACGGATGGCAATGACAGAAAGCAAACATAGGCATTGTGGCCAGGGCTGGGTAGCAGGAAAATGATGGTGGAAATGCTCTGTGAGCCACAGTTAATGTGCAGATCTGCAGAACCCAGGCAGGGAGCTGTATGGACAACCGGGCCGAGCTCTGAGCTCTGGACACAGGGCTTCATCCAGAATCACAGGCAGGCTGGCCTGATCACCTGGGGTAGGGATTGGGGCAGGGACCAGAGATGAGCTCAGAGAATCATGTGAGACTTTCTCAACCTTGTAAGACTTTTGTCCTCCTTGCTACCTAAGCCTAACAGTCACATTACTCATGTTCACCTTTGCACCCACCCCCGACACATCTCGGGTCAGAAACCAGAACCATGGGTTCACTAAATGCCTGTCTTGAAATCAGAGCATCCGAGCGCATGTTTGGAAACAGGGTGCTGAGAAGGGCGCCAGGAGCCCTTCACTTCTCTGATAGAAGAAAGGGGCTGGAAATCCAGTTTCAACACTAATGGCACCGTTTTTTGAGTGTTTTCTTCCCAACTTTTCCCTTTGGGAGAGATCAGCCATTTTTCTGTCTTTGCTTAGCTTCTCTCACTTGCCACCTACCTGATGTCTGTGATTTCTCTTTCTCCTGGCCTTGCCACCACACTTGGTCCATCACAGCTTGATCCCCACCCCCCCGACTCCAGTGATGCCATAGTCTAGGGCTGTGGCTGCATTCCTGTCCTAGCCTCTGGCCTCCCAGTTTCCCCAGTCACAGCCTGACCCCGCCCATATTTCCTGGTTTTGTTTCCTGTGACACACTGGATAGGTGGGTCCTGCGCACTAAGCATCTCACAGTTGTCGCTGTGTGTGGCAGCCCCTGTGGCGGCTCTGGGATGGGCTGCGTGAGTTGCTCTGGATGGAGGGAAATGGGATGTGAGCAGAGGCACCATGTACGCCCACCCATAGAGGCGCGCGCCCTGGAAGGCACCTGCAACCGCGAACCTCTTGGCCCAGACTCCTGCACCCTGCATCTCTACAGGGAGAGAGCCCTGCGGGGACCCCCATTCCCAGCCCAGCTCCCAGCTGCTGCAGCCAGGTGCCCGTGAGCAGGGAGCTGTCCACAGCCTCAGACCCTCGAAGGCTTCGTGAGCATCTTGTGGGTTTAAACTACTGAGTTGGGTGGAGTTGTGTTTCTCAGCAACAGATGGCCTAAGCAGCCTTTATCTCATCTGCTCCCAAGCTGCTTGTCCCATGGCAGCCTCCACAGTCCAGTCCCACTGTCCCCTGGTGACCCAGCATGTGGTGTGGATGGATGGTCTTGCACCTGAGCTTTCCGAGTGGGAATCCGGGGTGCTCAGCAGTCTCCTGCCTTGTTGTCACTTGCAAGCAACTTGCCTGTCCTGCTGAGCAGTGGACGGGTGAGCATTGGGCTCTCCCTGTGCCTGCTGGCACTGTCGGTTGGAGGCACAGTCCTGGGCTCCCTGCACTAGCACCGTCGCCTCACGGCTGTGCCTCACGCCCGCCTGCCTCCTCCTCCTCCGGTTCTGTGCATCGAGGCTGTCTGCAGATTTGTTCATTCTTTCATTTTTTAAAAAAGATCAGTTGTTTTCAAGCTAGACTCAAAAAACTATTCTTCAGACAGAGGACATCTATCTAGAGCACATAAAGAACACAGAAAGTTAGATCCCCAGCAAAATAAGATGCAATCCGTAAATGGGCAGCTGAAACCATCCGACCCTTCTCAGAAGCACAGGTGGTCAGGACGTACATGAAGAAATGTGCAGCACTGCTGGACACCAGAGACCCCAACTCACTTCACAGAGAACGGCCATCGTCAAGCTATTAAATAACAAATGCCGTCAAAGCTGGGGTGGGGGGACCCTTCTACACTGTTGGTGGGAACGTAAACCAGTACAATTACTATGGATCAGCATGGGGAGTCTGCAAAAAACTAAAATTAGAAATTCCATTTGACCCAGCTCTTCCCACTGGATATCTTCCTGAAAGAGTGCAAGACATCATTGCAAAGATACATAATGCATGTACACCCACATGTTTATAGGAGCACAGTTTGTAATAGCTAAATCTTGGAAGTGGCCTACATGTCCATTGCCAGGTGGGTAAAGAAAATGTGATCTTCACACACAATGGAGTATTACTCTTGCCATAAAAAAGGATAAACTTGAATCATTCGTAGGAAAGTGGATGTACCTTAAAACCATAATGTTAGGTGAAATAAACCAGACACAACAAGCTTAAGTATCACATGGTTTCTCTTATGTGAGAAACATGCATTATAAATAAAGAACAAAACAAAAAAATTAGATAATAGGAAGTATGGAGTTCGATCTTTCTCAAATGGGAAGGAGAGATGGAGGGAGAGAGAAAAGCGAATTAGAAAGGACCTGGGATATGTGATGTAGATGCACCAACTCCATGCGAGCAGTGTCCTAGTCATCGTATACTGTAAACGTGGGCTAATCAAAAAAATGATGAAAAATTTGGAGAACAAAATGTTATTTCAATTTTCAGGACAAGTCACAGTCATGTTGCGGCTCATGCTGATGAGAGAATCTCTGTGCACTGATGCTCGCTAAACAGCTCTGGAGGTTGGCAGTGTGGCTCCGGGCTGCACGTGACTCACCGGGTTACAGTGACACTGAGCCTTTGCACCAGCGCTGGGGAGGCGCTGGGCCACCTCAACATGCCTTTTTGTTCTTTGTCACGTGGCTGGGTTCCCCAGTGTGCTTCATGCGTGTTTGCTACATAGGCGAAGGAAGTGGGTACCTTGGAAAAGAAGTTCCTCTTTCTCGAGGAAATCATACATCATGATAAGTAGAAAAGAAATAACTCAGAATTAAGGAGCTGCTGTTTCTACTGAGATAAAAATAAATGTAGGACTGGAGCGCCCATTCATGCCTGAAATCCCAGCACTCAGGAGGCTGAGACAGGAGGATTTCTGCAAGATCAAGGCCAGACCAGCCTAGTGAGTTTAAGGCCAGCCTGAATTACATAGCAAGACTGTCCAAAGCAAACAAAACAAAAACAAGTTTAGTACTTCTTCAATTCCTTTGTCAAATACTGGTGTGACAGCAAGTTGAAGACCTGAGCACTACAGAATAAAAACCGAATCAGTAACTAATGAGTTCTATGGATAATTATGAACTTCATTTGCAATTGGAAAGCAAAAGTGAAATTATGAGAGCAAAAGAGATCTTAAAATATATTTTTTCTGAGGCAAGGTAATGCACATTTGCTTGAGATATTTTAGGAAATATAGATAAGATGACTAAAATACAGACTACTTCTAAAAGCAATGAAAAATTGTCTCCTTATCTCACTACACATAAAAAAGGGGATGATATTGTTTTGCTTTGCGTCATTTTCTTACCAAATTTCACAAGTCACCTTTGTCTTTTTTTCTCTGTATGGAGCTGGGAATTGAACCCACGGAATTGTACATGCTAAGCATGTGTTCTACCATGGAGCTACACCCTGGCCAGGGCCACAGGAATGGATAAATTGTATTTGTTTATTCCATTTGGCCAGAGAACCAGATGATTTTAGTTT